>JANKYF010000006.1:55682134-55693113 GCA_029829435.1 Erythroxylum hondense
TAGTCTTTAGGGTTTTAAAAAAAACCCTTTATATGTTAGGCTTGGGCTCCACTTAGGAGTGGACCCAAACCCAACAGTACCAACATTACATCCGATATGAAGATATAGAAGAAGATGGAGATTTGATATATATATCAAAGTCTCTTATAAATAGGTTGTATTCAAAGTAAAGACTATATTGACTAAAGATGTAGGAGAGAACAGATATAGAATAATATATCAATGTGTTTAACTAACTGGTCAGTTTTTTGCTAAGGCACGAGGCGACTATTTTGAATGAAGGAAAAAAAAAAGATTCTACTTTACCCTTGACCTCCATATGAAAAACATATAATAACCGTATTCATATTTTGTTAGGAAACAATTGGTATGGAGGACATAACCATTTCACTTTTGGATCACAACCAATATAGAAAAAAATACTAGGGAAAGCTCTCAAAGTGAAGGGCTATATATGAGAGAAAATTAGCATCGTGGGAGAAAGTAGAAAATAGTTGGCTTGTCCAAAAAGAGTTCTAGATCAAAATTCAATAATAGAAGGGCAATTTGGTATTACAAGTGTAAGTAAACTATTTGAATAAAAAGAAGTAGAATAATGAAAAGAAATATAATGATTCATCAAGGTTTGCGAATAGAATGTAGAGTAGGGACTCAAATTATAACAATGGATACATGATCTACATTTCAATCATTTAACTATATGACTCATAGACCCTCGATATGGAATGCTCATACCATATAAATAAAATTGGAATTAATTTATTGGAGAATGATAAAGCATATAAAAAGATAGAAGCAAGATAAGTTATGATTAAAATATTTGGTAATATTGTCGTTTTCCTATATTTGATATATATCAAATTTGAGAAAGAACTTGATCTCTCCTTACATATGAACAATTTTAGCTCTAAAAATATTGGAGATAACATTAAAAGGACTATAATGAAAAGGCTAAGACTGTCAAGAAACTTCTGCAAATTGATAGGAAGCACAATTGTAGGTGGAGATGTTACTATAATAGACTCAGATGATAATTGTATTGTATTATAACATATAAAATTGGGTCATTTAAGTAAACAAGAGATGACAAAAATTCATAAGAGGAGCCTAGTGATGATAATCGTATTGTATTATAACATATAAAAATGGTTCATTTAAGTAAACAAGAGATGAAAAAAATTCATAAGAGGAGCCTAGTGAAGGGTATCAAACTCTGTAAGTTAAACTTCTATAAGCTTTGTGTGCTTGAAAAATAGTATAGGTAACATTTAAGATAATAAATTACAAACTAAAGGAATTTTATAATATGTGTACATTGATGTATATGGACTTATTAAAGAGTTGTTGTTAGGTACATCTTAGTAATTTATGATATAGGTAAATCTTAATAATTAACGATATTCATAGATAATTGTTTTGAGAAACATATAGGTATACATCATAAAGTACACATATGAGGTCTTTGTAAAGTTTAAGGCATGAAAGGCTAAGGTGGAAAACCAAACAGATAAAAAAAAATCAAGTATTAGAGATCAAACAATCACACTCACAATTCCAAAAAAAAAAAAAACTAAGTGTGAGATGTAAAGACATTACACATTTAAGAAAAAACACCATAACAAAACGATATTTTAGAGAAAATGGACAAAACCATAATTGTAAGGGCTAAGTTTTTAAGATTGAATCCAAGGTTCTCTAAATTTTTTAGGTGGCAACAATAAGTATAGTACATTATCTCACCAACAGATCATTACAAAATTTATTGGATGAGAAAGTTGAATAGGAGTGTGGAAATAAAGTAAGGTAGGCTCTTTGAATTTAATGATCTTAGGTTATATCACTTATCATTATACCCCTGGTGATAAAAGGTTTAAGCTTGATCCAAATTCAAAGAACTATATCTTTATTGACTATCTTAAAGATGTAAAAGGACATAAATTATGAGACCCAATATAAAAGAAAATGAAGATTAATAAGGATATAGTGTTTATTAGGCAACATATATTAAAGCAATCATATGAAGTGGATGTATCATGATCATTAGAGAATAGTACTAGAGTGGTACAATGAAATTAGATCAGCCTAAAATATATGTGAAAGACCCTAAAAATTATAGTATAGGAGATAGAAAAGCAACGTGAAAGGAGAACGATGTCATAATATAGCCATAGATAGAATGGAATATATCATTAGACTACTAAATGGATAGTTAGGAAGACACTACATCTTTAACACTTATGATTAATAATAGAGATCCAATTAATTTTCTAGAGGCTATGTATAATCTAGGAGAATAGTAGATGGATGTGAGCTATAATAGAAGAGATAGAGTCTTGCATAAGTACAATTGGTGCAATTTCTTAAAAAGAAGAGCTTGTGAGGTGTAAGTTAGTAATCATTATAAGGGAAAAAAAGTAAAAAGAAGTTTAAGGTCAAAAAAGTAGTGATAGGATGTGAATAATAGAAGGGGATTGTTTAAAATGAAAATTTTTTCTTAGTGGTTAGATGTACCCCTATCAAGATTATGATGAAGTTAATAGCTGGTTTAAATATACATTTGGAGCAAATGAATATGAAGATACAGTTCCACATGGTGACTTGGAGGAGAAATTTTATATGGAACTGTCTAAAATGTTTAGTCAACCTAGAAAGATAATGTGTAAATTAAAGTAGTCACTTTATGGGTTGAACTAGTCTACACGTTAATGATACAAAAAATTTGACTCTTTTATAATATGAATTAGCTAAAAAAATGGGTATGGTTATTATATTTATGTTAATAGCTTTGATGAAAGTTTATTTATTTGTTTTCTTACTATTGAATATGGATGATATGATGATTGTTTCAAAAAACTAAACATGATGTAAATAAAAGAAAGACCTTGTTGGAAAAGAAAATTAAGATGAACAATTTGGATATTATCAAGAAAATACTAGAAATGGATATTCATAAAGATATTAGTTCTAGAAAATTGTGGTTATTTGAGCAAGGTTAAACTTGTAAGTACTCTATTGGCGAATTATTTCAGGCTTTCCCTAGATTAATGCCTAAAGTCAGATGTAGACGTTGAGAATAGTCTAATATACCATATGCTAATATTGTTAGATGTTTAATGTATGTGTTGGTTTTTGTTAAACTAGCTTTGCATCATGTTGTTAGCCAAGTCAGTAAGTACATGAAGAAATATGGTAGATAATATTGAAAAGTAGCTAAGTAGATTTTTCAGCTACTTGACAAATGCAACAAGTATGACATTGTGTTTAGTAGTCAACTAATTGATTCTTTAGTTATAAGGTATGCGAATTTAGACTATGTAGGAGATTTGGATAATAGGAGGTTAATTATAGGGTATATTATTACTCTTATAATTAGTTGATTGCATTTGCATAGATCTTATTTGAAAGGGTTTATGCTTTAGATAATGCAAATGACATATTGACAAAGCCTATTATCACAGAGAAGTTTTGTGTTAGTTAGACTTAAATTAATGTTTTGAGGTGTTAGAAGAGGCTAAAACCCATATTTTCCAAAATAGAGATTATTGTATATGGTTTTTATATAAAAGTGTACAATTTTAAAGTGTTTTAGAAAGAATGCGAGAATTTTTGGAAATATTGGGGTGAAAATAGGCTAAGATGTGGTTATACATCATCGTGTGCTAGCACCTGCCCTTTTATAGGTAAAGATAGATGTTTAAACGCAAACATAGTAGTGTGGTAGAGAATTTTTCAAAGGACACAACATGAGACTCGGGCGTGTAAGAACTTATATCTATATATGAACATGAAAAGTGAGTTATATGATCAAAACACACTCTTATTTCAAGTAGTGTTTACAATGAATACCTTATTTAAAAACATATTTTTAGTAATTTCAAGTTTAGAAAGATTTTAAATCTTATTACAATCTTAGTTAAATTAGGTTGATTTTAATAAGAAGCAAATTATGTTGGATTGTAACAAATAAAGCTTATATATAATTGTACTTGTGTAAACCCAATTATATGAGAAAATTGTAATTTTCATGATCATTGATATGATATTGAAATTGAGCACTCTTATTTCTGAGAATATACATGTACAAAAATTGATTGAACTTCCTTAAAATCTTTTTATATTCTTATTGTTTTCTTTCATACTAAATATATTTTTTCTTGATATAATTTGTCAATAGTATAGTTTTCCTAGTAGTATTGCTCAAGACTCATGAGTTGATACCTTAGCTTTTTATGATTGTTACAAAAAAACATGATTTAAGCAAAATAAAAACCTTGTTGAAAAAGAAATTTAAGATAAACAATTTGGGTATTATCAAGAAAATACTAGAAATAAATATTCATAAGGATATTAGTTCTAGAAAATTGTGGTTATTTGACCAAGGTTAAACTTGTAAGTACTCTATTGTGAATTATTTCAGGCTATCCCTAGATTAATGCCTAAAGTCAGATGTAGACGTTGAGAATATGTCTAATGTACCATATGCTAATGTTCGATGTTTAATGTATGTGATGGGTTTTGTTAGGTTCTTTGTAGTCTATTGTTGTCTTTATAACAAAGACTGATAAAGAATATTTGATCTTGCAGGAAGTAAAGATTGCAGAAAAATAAAGAACACTAATTTTACTTGGTTTCATAGCTTAAATGCTATCCACATCCAAGGATCTCACGCTTGTAGTTCCATTAGTATCAAGAAAAAGAGTAAGTTTACATAGATTGAGTGTTTTCTAAAACAATTGCAAAGAGTCTATGAACTCTCCTCAGTATCCTCAGATAAGTACTCTAGTAGCTCTCAAACTTTCACTCTATTCTATTACTCTCGAACTACATATTACAATAATGTGTTCAAAGTTTTCAATGTGTGTATTTTGTGTGTATGACTGATGCTTGGGTCTGTCTTATATAGGACTTAGTAGTAGTTGCATTCGCTGGTTGCTTCTTATATCAGGTAAAAACATATGCTTCTCACATGATCAGCTAATGTATCATACTCTGCATGTGTGTTAATACGATTGTGTTTTTAACTTATTTTCTGATTTCTGCTTCTCATGTGTCTCTCACATATATTACTAAAACATAGCTTTACTCTTCTGTTTCTGAGTCCGAGAGTCTTCCCTCTTTCTTCTTTGTGAGCTTCAGATATATCCCTTCACACACGTTCACGATTCTTCATTTCTTTCTTCTGATGTATCTTCGTTGAGGATTGATGGAGAATCTGGTAAATATCACCACATTTATTCCCTCCTTCTTCATTAATCTTTACAAGATCATCAATCTGAGAGTGTATCAAAAACCCAAAAAACCCTAGTTTGACCATAACTGTGAGATCGATAGAAATTGTCTTCGATTGTTGTCGATTTCAAAGGGCTTCACTTATCTGTAGGTAATCCATAAAGTAAGTGAACTTTTTTGGAGTCACAACCTTTGTACTGAAGTTGGATAGGTTTAGTTCACCAAAGATTTTCTCCAAATTAAAGAAGCCCTCTGCAATTTTGTCTCTGATGAAATGGAGTCACATGTTTGTGTGCTTGGACCTCTCATGCAAGACCGAATCTTTGCTAAGGTAAAGTGCACTCTGACTGTTTGTATAAATTGTTGAAGTAGCTAGGTTAGCTCAAATTTCCTTTAAGATGCCTGATAACCATGATAACTCTTTCACCCTTTCTGTGATTGCATAAAACTCTGCTTCTGTAGTTGATAATGATATTATTGATTGTTGTTGTACTTTCCAGCTTATTGTGTTTCCTGCTAATGTGAAAAAATAAATTGATTTTCTTGTTTCTTTATCTACTGCGTAATCTGCATCTACAAAGCCATATATGCTTAAATTGTTGTATTTAGCTAGCTTAGCTTTAAAGAAACACAATCCGTAGCTTAGAGTTCTAGTAAGGTATCTAAAGACATTCTTTAGTCCTTGCAGTGCTCATATCCTGGGTTAGCCATGAACTTGCTTAGAATGCTAATTGCATATTAAGATCAGGTCTAGTACATAGCATTATGTACATAATACTACCAACTCTAACATCATAGTGGTAGTTCACCATAGTTTTCTTCTCTTCCTTAGTTTGGGGGCTCTTACTTGCAACCATCTGAAGATGTGAGCTTATAGGAATAGAGTTAGGCTTTGCTTGATCCATGTTGAACCGAGCTAGCAAGTTTCGGATGTAATTCTTCTGACTTAACCATAGCTTTCCTTTCCTCCTATTGCTTATAATTTGCATCCCTAGGAGCTTTTATGCTTCTCCCATGTCCTTCTTATCAAAATACTTGCACAAAGCATACTTCAATTCAACTGTTCTGCCTAGTTATTTTCCAGTGATGATTAGATCATCTATATAGACTAACATATAGATGGCCTCTGTCTCTCCTAGATCCTTATAGTATAGACAGTAGTCATAGGCACTTCTAGTGAATTTCATCTCAGTTGCTACATTATGGAACTTCTTATTCCACTGTCTAGGTGCTTGTTTCAGCCCATATAGGGACTTCTGAAACAAGCAGACATTATCAGGCTTGTCTTTATCTACAAATCCAACTAGTTGTTTCATGTAGATAGTCTCCTCAAGCTTTCCATATAGGAAGGCTATTTTGAAATCCATTTGATGAATTTCCCTGTCATAAACAGTAGCTAGTACTAGAATGAGTCTAATGGTCTTAAATTTGACTACTGGTGAGAATATTTCCTTGTAGTCAACTCCCTCTTTCTGCCTATACCCTTTAACTACAAGTCTTGCCTTGTATATCTTGGGTTCAGCTTCTGTTATTCCCTCTTTCATCTTGAATAACCATCTTTTCTATATTAGTTTGGCTTTAGGAGGTCTAGGCACCAAATTCCAAGTCAAATTCTTCATTAGAGAAGAATACTCCTTCTTACAAGCCATCTTCTATTGATCAACATTCTTTCTATTCATGGCTTCTTCAAAGGCTTCAAGTGCTCTATATTCTATAGATTCAGCTACAAGATATGCAAACTCAACCAAGTTTGAGTCAGTACATCTCCTATTAGGAATTCTCTATCTTGGTTGCCTATTTTTGGTGAGTTGATAGTCTTGTAGATCTCCTTGAAGGTCATCTGTAGCTGTGTGTGGGGCTTTCTCCTCACTCTCACCTTCAGTTTCTTCTGTCCCTTATTCATGATGTATAGGGCCTTACACAGCTTCCATATTATAAGATTGAGTATTGCCTTCTTCTTCTATTTCTAATGGCACATAGAAGGGGATTAAACTACTTTGTGGTCCAAGTTGCTCTTGAACTTCCTTTTGGAGGTATGATTTTAAGGAGTTCCTATATAGTAGAGGAAAATTAGTTTTCTTTAAGATTACATCTCTACTAATAGTGGTTTTAAAACCTCCCTTTTAAAGTAGTAGAATATTGCAACCTTTGACTCCTTCTGGATAACCTAGGAATACTCCCTTATTGTTTTAGGTTCCAGCTTTCCTTCCTTCTGATGTGCATAAGCAACACATCCGAAAGTCCTTAGGTGAGTCAGGTTAGGTTTCTTTCTATTCCATACTTCTTGTGGAGTTTTGTATTTATTTGTAGAGGTAGGGAGCCTGTTAACTAGATAAGATGCAGTCTTGATTGCTTTTCCCTATAGAGTTTATGAATAACCCAAAGATAGTAGCATACACCTAGTCTTTTCTATGAGTGTCTTGTTGAGTCACTCAGCTACGCCATTCTGCTGAGGTGTAGCTCTCACTGTCTTATGCCTTAGAATTCCTTTGTTATTGTAATAGTCTTCAAACTCCTTATATTCCAGCCTATTATCTGTCCTTAGGCATCTCAACTTCTTTCCAGTATGATTTTTCATAAGTGTATGCCACATTATGAAGGTTTCTAATGCTTCATCTTTCCTCTTTATAGGATATACCCATCATTTCCTAGAATTGTCATCTATGATAGACATAAAGTATAGGTTCCCTCCTGCAGTGGACACTTGAGCTGGCCCTTAGAGATCATTATGAGCATATTCCATGATCTCTTTGGGCCTCTATGATCCCTTTTTGAAATTGGATCTGTGATGCTTTCCTAGTACACATGATTCACAAAACTTCAACTTCTTTAGATCTTGCTCTAGAATCAATCCTTATTTTGAGAGATGGAACAGACTTTTGTTCCTTGCATGGCCCAAACTTGAGTGTCATAGTTTAGTTGAGTTAGGATTTTTATTCTTTGTAACTTGGTTCACTTCGGTAGTGCCTATTACATAATATAGCCCACCTCTTTTAACTCCTCTGATGATAACTCTACCATCCTTTAGGATTTCTCTAAGTCCATCCTTAGATCTAATCCAAAATCCTTGTTTGTCAAACATGCTTTTAAAAATTAGATTCCTCCTTACTCTAGGCACAAATCTAAGATTAGTTGGGATTCTCTTCTTCCCATCAAACATATTGATGGAGACATTCCCAATCCCTTCAATCATTTGTTGCTCAGAATCTGCCATCTTTACTTTGGCAGTGACTGGTTCAAATGTTGTGAACTAGTCTCTGTGAGGAGTTACATGCATAGTGCATCCATAGTCGAAGATCCATTCTCTACTGAGATCTTCGCTCTCTTCAGTGATTGCCAGTATCTCATCACAGTAGAGTCTTCTAGTTTCTCCACATTTTCAGCATCTCCACTTTGTGTAGCTTTATCTCTTTTCTTCTTTTTGCAGTCTCTTGCAAAATGTCCCTCTTTATCATAGTAGAAACACTTCTTTCCTATAGCCTTTTTCTTCTTTTCATCACCTTCTTTTGTGTGCTTATCCTTGCCACTTCCCTTCTGCCAATTCCCTTTTTTCCCATTCCTTTTCCGTGACTTCTTGTCATGATTATTTTCTATGAACATCACTTTTGCTTCCTTCTTGAATGGATTAATATCCACTATTTCTTCCATTAGTGAATCCAATACCTTCTTAACAGTGAGGGATTCTCCACTAGTATGCTTGATCACCTTCTTGAAAGCATTGAATTCAGAAGGTAAAGCTTTTAGAATTACTACAACTTGATGCTCTTCTGAAATCCTTTCACCTGTAACTTCTAAATCTTGCACCAACTTAAAGAAATATTCTAGATTATCATCAAGAGAAATAGAAGTGTTCATTTTATAGTTAGCAAGATTATGTAGAAGAGTTATCTTGTTAGGAAGACATCTTTTAGCATATTCATCAGGTTTCAGTCACAGTTTCCATGCAGTATTACAGTTTTACACTTTCCTTATCATTACTTATTGGACACTATTTTTGGAGCCTAAAAATTTGAAGACAAAATGGAACCCGTCATCCCATAATGGTGGCGTGCCCACAAAAGTTGAACATTAAACAATTTAAAATTTTGAGAGTCACATGCCAAAATCCAATCATATTTCATAAAGGAACTCTAAGAGAGTTTATACAAGCTCATTTCAAAAATACAAAATACAAAAAATACGAAATATATCTGAATACAATTTAAATGTTTATGCTTAAAATGATTCTAAATTACAAAATTTTCCTAAACTAACTTCATTACAAAAGTCTCTGTTCTTGGTGTTTGCCAAACTTTGCAAGGATCGTTAATTTTCTCCTTATGCACTTGAGGGGGGAAGCATGGGGTGAGCTACACAGCTCAGTGGTTAATATGTTTATAGCCATTGGTAACGAACCACACAATCAAACATACATATACTTCATATATTCATATACATTTATATATCATTGGGCTAGCAAATCAATCATTCACAATTCAACTTTGCCACCCATAGTTCGACATAACATCATATAAAACATGTCAAGTGTAGTTAATCTTCAAATCATAACACTCAATCTTGCATCATAACTTGACATATTAGAATGAAAATGCACACATAAATGGCTCGAGAGTTCCGTGGAGCGAAATGGATAAACCGAAGTTTAAACCGTGAACAAAACAAGTTCGATTCAGAATTTGATTTCTTCATATAATTTGTAGTCCTATGTTTCTAGTTTACTCCAAATAAAAAATCATCTCATTTGGAACTCTACATATCAAGATATCATCAAAATATTGAAGTATGTTTAGTAAAACACCCAACTCATATTCTTCCAACCGAACCCCTCATTTTTGTTCAATCAATATTTTTCAATTTAACACCAAAAGCTAACAATTTTCTTGTAGAGGAATAAAAATTCAATAGGAGTCTATTGCTTCAAGAATCACCTCATTTGGAGGTCGGATGACGAAGTTATGGCCAAAAGAATCCAACATGTTTATGTCCTTAATCAATTTGTCCCTCTCTTGGCGCAATTGCAATAACTTTTTCTATGAATGTCGGATTGAGTTCGTTCTTAGACCATTTGAAAGAAAACTTCTAGATCTACAACTTTTATGAAGGCCACAAAATGAAATTTTGCTTATAAAAGGATCGAAAATAAGACAGAAGATGACGATACAAACTAAGATGATGAACAGTAACTTCATCTTAGAATGTATAGTAACTTCGTCTTAGAATGTACAGTAACTAAGACGATAACATCGTCTTAGAATTTACAGTAACTAAGACGATAACATCGTCTTAGAATGAACAGTACATCGTCTTAGAATTTACAGTAACTAAGACGATAACATCGTCTTAGAATGAACAGTACATCGTCTTAGAATGAACAGTAACTAAGATGATGAATAGTACAACTTGTAATGCTCATATCTCTCAACCCCGATATCCAAAATTTACAAACTTTATACCATTGGAAAGTTGGAAAGATCATCTACAACTTTTATGAGAACTTAAAAGCAATTTCTGCCTCTATAAGGGTCAAAACTCCAATTCAATGTGGCTGTCCCGAAAGTTTCACCCTAAACAGGATGATGCAACATTATAACTTGTAATACTCGTATCTCTCAACTCCGATATCTAAAAATTTCATACTTTATATAAAAATAAGTTACAAGTTTCATGAAGACAATTTTATCACAAGCCCTCTAGATCAACCTAGAAAATTCATAGAACTTTCATATCAAAAATCTAACTCTCCACTACTA
>JANKYF010000006.1:55965296-55981876 GCA_029829435.1 Erythroxylum hondense
ACCAAGAATCAAGCTTAACTCTGGATTTAACCAGGAGGCGTCAAGTAACAGAAATGCACGCAAATTAAACCTAATAAATTAAGAAATGTATGAACTAATAAACCCACATATTTGTCGCAACATTAATCCATAGTTTACTGCAAATCCGACTTATGTTTCTCATGAGTTTATAGGAACGACTTTTCTCACCAAAGGCATGAGAGGCTATGAGCTTCCATAATTACGTACAAAAAATGCCTGGAAACTACAGTGAAATAACTTATGAAGTTCTTAATGGTCTTTGAGATACATTTCAGACTAATCCTAAATAATTAAAACCAAATCTATCAAGATAGCAACGTGTTATGATTATTTCTTATATATAGTTTGCATTTAGAATGCCTCTTCAAAGACAATTTATATAATACAGAATTATTGACTCGTCGCAATAAAAGACCATTTATAGGTCATCAGATATTAAAATTTGTTTACCAAAATTACTGAGTAATACGTCAATCATGGTTTTAGATCGTTGGACATGTACTAATTTACCACGGATGGATAGTTATCCCGAAGAAACTTCAACAAGCTTCCGGTTCGCGGATGGTGCCTAGAAATTTCGTGGAAAGAACATGAAAAAAACCTGGCTTCCAAAGCTAGCCAACTACTTCGGGTTAGGTAGCTTGAATAATTTACTCAAGCTTTGAGTAGAAATTTTAGACTGACACCTTGACTTCATTAATAAATTCTTTTTATTGAAATTATCATATGAAATGTCTAATTATTATTTATGGTATGAAATCGACAGAATATAATATGTAAGCACTCAAAGTGGTAAAGGAAAAAACTTGATTAGGCTATATACTATTTGATTTTCTACTATTTTTTTAAAAATTAAAGAAAGAATATATTACCAAAAATCAGTATCAACGGAAACCAACCTCTATTTCTCAAGAACACAAAAAGCAACAGACCAATCATAAATCACAAAAACCGACGTGACCTCATAGTTAGACTTAGAGAATCCTGCTTCCCAGACACAAAAAGGGCCTCCCGAATCGAATTGACAATATAGTCAGCCAGCTCGTATTGATTCCACTCGACTTGCTGATAAATGCGTTTATTCCGCTCAAGCCAAATGTGATAAAGGGCCAACTGAAAAGAGGCCTTAATATCAATTTGCATATCTGCGGAATTCTTAACGAGTGTTGTTGTTGTTAAGTAATTTACACTATAAATATGAATTTCAACTATCATATATTAGGGACATAAGTTAGATTAGAGAGTGTCCAATTTCTTTGTTTAAGATCCTATCATCTAGTAATTTAACTAGAAACTCATGATATGTGAAATTAGTGTCTAAAAACTTGGGTGTAGCACATGCCACTTAGTTTGAAATTTTATATATCCAGACTATTAAATTTAGCATGTATATATAATAATTTAACAACTTTGAATCTTTGAAAAGTTGCACTTACTTTTAATATTTTTAAACGAGTGACTAATTTTTTAAAATTTTAACAATTTGGTTCAAAACGACAGGTTTTACCTAAGTGATCAAAGGAAAATGATGATTAATTTCATGAATATTTGTTAGACTTTATTAAATTCGAAAGCAAAAAAAAAAAGAAAAAATAAAGTTTAAAAATTGGAATGAACTTAGACAGGCCTAAGATTTACTCCACTTTTATCATCTGTTTTATTTAATAAGGAACACGTGTCAGCATGCCACCGGATGATGAAGTAAGATTATAAGATATAACTTGACGGCTAAGGGAAAGACAGTTCCACGCCCGTGGGGTTTGTAGCCTTGAATGGGCGAGAAAATAAGACAATAGTAATCATGAATGCCAATCCAAAGTCAAAATGAGGGCCCCTCCTATTTGTCAACCTTTTAGTCATCAAAGAGGGTGAAGATAGATATAGTTTTAGTTGTGACGTTCCTTTCACTTCTCCTACCGCATCTCATTTCTAAGGAATAATATAATTTCATACATTAAAAAAAAAAACAAAAGGTTAAAGCAAATAAGAGGAAAAGCTTTTCCTATCGCATCATTGGCTCCTCGGAAGGTCTCTAAATAAAGAGTTCGGATTTTCTATCTAATATTACTTTATCTTATTGTGTTAAATGAATCTCAGTTATTTATTTATGTGGATGTTATGTAAGTCCTGTATGAATCTCACGTGAGTCTCGTAAAATAAATGACTAAAATTTCATAAGACAGAATAAGACAATAATATTAGATAGAGGATCTGTTCCCTTAAATAAGAAGCCCCGGTTTAATGATCTTGTTGTAAGTGTAGAGAGTCAAACTTCTGATTTGAAAAGTGTTAGATTTTGTATTTCAATATATATAACACTGGCTCATTTATTTTTAAGCCTACGTGAGGAGTTCTTAGAACATCTAAATTAAAGTGGAATCTTAGAGATCAACATAAAGCGAGTAAACTAATAATCAAATAGTCGAATAGTAAGATGCCCCCTGTAGATCATTCAAGTTGACAGGCTAATATTTATCAGACATTCTTCGTAAAGTTTTTAGTTGCTATAATAAATGATAAATGATTCTTTAAAGCAAATCATGAAGTCCTTATAAATCATATCGGGATCAATAGTGTGACAATCTACATTTCAACATATTATTAATCACCACGTCATAAACCAACAACAAGAACAAAGTTCTTTGGGATTATCTTAACACATCATTCATGGTTCCTTATCTTCTACTTAACCCACTAATATTAAATTTGACATTAATTACCTCTTCGGTATATGCTTATCGGAAAGCTGTTAATCTAACAAGAACCCTTCTTCCATATAAATAGATAAATAGTTCCCTGCCCATGGAACAAGTTATATCAGAAGAATATTGTAATGAGTAATGAAAATTCGGCACACGTGTTATTACTAACGAGGCTTATTTTTCCAAGTCAACATTTCAAACTTGTTAAATTATGCTTTGGTCAATATTTTTGTACTCAGCACCAGCTACAATTTTGGACCAAAGTTAGTGGAGTGTGAAAATCATTATACGTCCGAGAAACTGATGAAGCCATCCCATTATGACATTTATGAATGTTAAACGACTTGATTGGAGTCCGAAACGTCATCCCCCACGTGTGGGCAACCTTTGACCCTTGACCCAGAGAAAACAACTAATAATAATCCAATCTTATACGTAAGTCACGTATATACTCACTTATTACTCTGTTTCTCTAATAAGAAAAAAAAAAAGAAAAAGAAAAAGAAAGAGGGAACTTCAAACCTTGATCATAACCTCACTATTTGTCTTGCTTTATACTTGGGTTTTATTATTGTGTTGTCCATCGTCGTCAAAGAAGAATATGAGCATTTAGAAAAAGAGCATCAAAAGACGCCGGCTGTGCTTCAAGATTCCAACGTCTATGTTTGACATTTATAGCACTCTTGTCACTCGTAAAACACGAGATGTCCTCAGGCCCAATTCATATGCATGATGGGAGGGAGCTGCAGCATTCGATATTACCATAATCGTCCCCTTCTGAAATAGAATTAACATTCAGAACCACCAGACTATGGACGCTATTGGCTCTTATAATCCAATGGCATTTATCTTTTTATCAGCAAACTATTCAAAAGATTCCGCTGAAATTTTAGTTTGACAGGCAGAGATTCTGCAGTCCCCTATGCCACCAGGTCTTTGTGACTCTGATAAATGGGTAGAAATTCCACAGGGAAATCAACAGTTTCGTGTGTTTCTGAGGGCTGAAACATTATTATCTCCTAAGTTTTCATGGTATAGCAGCCAGACTTCTCATGGAAAGACATCTTGTTGTTACTTTTCCAAAAAATAAATCAAAAATACTTATTGTTGTCCGCAAGTCAGGGGGGAAATGCAAAAAATGGACAATTCAGACACGTCGTGAAAAGATCGATTATTATTCTTCAGTCAGTTGTAGCTGTTTATCTTGATGCTAGAGCTTATTTTGTTAGATAAGACAAAAATAAAATTTGTTTAAACCTTCAAGATTATTAGTTTAACCTTGAACATCTATATGTATATATAAACATTTGAGCAACTCACTCAAACTTTTAATCGCACTTTACAAAAGTTGTTTGAAATAAAGTTTTTTTTTTCTGCTCTTTCTTAATGGACAAACTTATTAACGAATTAAAAAAACTAGATATCCATAATACTTAAGTATGTGAATTAGGGTGAGGTGTATATTGTTCCAACTTTTCTCATCCACATATTTATATAGGTTCCACATAAATGTATGGATAAGATAAGTTGGAACAACATTTGAATAGCAAAAGTGGAACAAGTGATTTGATCCCGTGAATTAGAGATGACAACTGGGTCAGCGCCGACCTAAGTTGATCGGGTCTCAAGTTAGACTTTGGGCCTGATTTTCCTAAAAATTAAGCCTCCAGATTAACTTAGTCTTGAACTGCCTAGGTCCAGCCCGAGGTTCAGCCTTTACAAGTAAAACAGTATCATTTTGCTTCCTTTAATTTAAAGAATCAGGTTAAGTCGAGTTAGGTTGCTGTCTTGTGCTTGATCAGCCTCGGGCCAAGGGGTTGAGTTGGGATCAAATATTATATTTCATGCATACTCATTACCATCCCTAATATGCATGAAACCTAATATGTATTGATATTATTAAACTTTTCCTTTTTTAAGTCTATTATGTATACAACCACACTAATAAGTATTATCTTTTTCACTAAAGTTTGAGTCAATCAAATCAATTTATTATTTTTATACCAATTTAAATATTGATTTCTTAATCTTAATTTTGAAAATAATAAATAGTAAATGTTTAATAAGAATAAAATTATAGCATTCTCCCTCAGATAAATATTAATCGATATTGTATTGATAGATTTTTCTAAAATATTTGATTTGAAGATAATTAAAGTCTATTTTTAGTCTGATAAGACTTTGGATACTAGAAGATATTATAAACATGTGCTATATATGTCACAGATCAAATACAATCATGCATATTTAGCAATCTTACTATCATAGATGAGAAAATGAAGTACAGGAAACAACAATGACACCTGAATGATTTATAGTATACCATGTTTTGTTTATTAGTCTCAGTTTTTTCAAGCTTTATACTAAAATAAAATAGAAAAAAGTATTTTCTCTCACTATATGCTAAACTGTATAATGAGAAATCTTTATAGGGTTAAAACTTATATTCTCCCATATCTTGTAAACCTATAAATATCTAAAGATGCTTAAATTTGTTAGGAGATATAGGCTCAAGATCAAGTTGTGAATATACTTTATGATCTATAATATGCCTAAGATTGACATAAATCTTAAAACTTTTATATGTATTATAACAACAAAAAATAACGTACACAACTGATAAAAAATGATGATAATCAATATATGAATAATATAGTCTTAATACATTAGAAGAAAATTGTATATAGAAGAAATACACAATCATCTCTAGCTAAAAGTGTCAAAAGACTTCGAAACACATATATTACAAATATGTCTATCAAAAATAGCATAGCAAAGTCCTTTAGTTAGAGAATCAACCAATATATAGTCTGTAAAAATATGCTTTATTTTCATATCACATTTAGGGACAAATTCTTTTATGATCAAATATTTGACTTCCAAATGCTTAAATCTTGTTATATTCTTACTATTATTCCTAAACAACACTAAGGAAAGATTGTCGCATTGCAACTTGATAGGTCTAAGCAATGGATCAACCATAGACAATTTACAAATTAAATTTCTTAACCAAATTGCTTGTAAAACATCCCTATAACATGCAACAAACTTAACATGCATAATTAAATAGATTATAAGTGTATAATGACACTACTTGATGTGGACTTCCCATCATCTAGACACATATCAAATTCAAATATTTATAATGAATCAGAACAATTATATTTATACTTAATCGAATTTAATTCTCTCATTTATCCGTTGAGAATATCATAAAACTTGTTTAACTGTATTTTAGTAATCAATATTAAACTAGATAAATATCTATGATAAAGAATGTAATGTCCGGTCTAGTATAAACTTAAGCATACATCAGACTATAAACTGCACTAAAGTACGTAACATTCTTCATGGCGTCTATTTTAACTATATATTTTAAACATTTCACCAAAGATAATTTTCCTATATGAGAAATTGGCTTTATATAAGGTTTATAATTTTTTATAGGAAAAAGTTTCAAAAAAACCTTAAAGTTTATATCAAAATTCAAATTAAACCTATCATTCCAGCTCNNNNCAAAATAAAAACCCTAAGGTTTTTTTACATATCCAAATAACCTCAACTAACCATTTCTGTTAAACCTCTATTAGAAAAAAAAGCAATTGGCATATTTTAATAATTTATAATTCGGTTCATGCCATATATTTATCCTACATAGTGAAAGATCCAAAAAATTAAAAAAAAGAATCATTAAAATGGAAACTTTGGGCTTTCACAAAACGTTGTCATCTAACACTACTTAGTTACTAGTTCAGGTGGGATTCCTCTCCGAACCAACAAGCTTATCTATCGAGTCGTTAAAGCTTTTGAACAACACTTGACTAGCCGTGAAACGTATAGAAAGAACTCTTATAACAAGAAGAAATTAGGTTGTCGAAATGGTGATAAAGGTTCAAAATTTGATATTGTTGGGAAAACTTTAATGTTATCAAAATTGGAACTACTAATTTTGGAGTCTGACAACAACCAAGATCATGATGTATCAAATTATGTTCCTCTAATGATATCGCGTAGACAGATAAGGAGGGAGAGGGGAGATGATTGAATCGATGCCAACCAAAGTTGATGATACAAAGGGAGAGATTGATGGTTTTGTCGCCTGCACCAGTGGATAGCTACAAGGATTTGGCTAGGAAGGTATTATTGGACATGTTGGGTTTGCTAAATTCTTGTTTGAGGGGTATTTGGAGTTTAAATGTGTAGTGATTCAAGAAAATAGAATAAATGAATTTTTTACCACAAAAATTAACATTTTTTATATTCGGATAATATTCAAAGTTAGAAGGCATGAATATTATGATTGTGGAAAATATCATAAATGGTTTATCTTTATTTTGTAGTAATAAGTTAATATTGGCTACTTTTTACTTGAAAAAAGTAGTTGGTGGCAGAGAGTTACTTTTTGAATGGAAAGGTTTGTTTGACTAGTTTCTCGAAACATGTTGACAATGTATTGGCAAAAGAACCTTAATTGTTTTTTTAAATGTTGTCATCTAGGCGTGAAGAATTTTAGTTTCTCTCCTACCATATTGGATGTATAGATGGACTAGGACCTACAAAATTAATATAATATGTTATGTTTTTAAACAAGAGGTTAGTGAAATTGTTAATTTGGGGTTCTTTTATCCAAAATGGTAGGCTTATTCAGCAATGAACGTGGTTGAGTGCACTATTGTTTCTTTCTTTGTTTTATGTCGTTCTCTTTAACAATCCGATTATGCCATCCTTGCGTTGCTTTTGCATGCTTGTGTTAATTGGTCACTGCTGAAGTTTCTATCAGTGGCTCTTGTAGTATCTTTGGATTAGTTGCCATGTCTACTGTTATTTTTATTCGAGACTTCGCTTTACTCAAAGGCCTAGGTTAGATTAGTGGGATTGTTTCATGTGTATTCGGGTTGATCAACTGACCCCTGCTTGATTAACTATTCACGCTTCTCTTCGTACTATTTTTATTATTATTTAATTATTTTTTTGACTTTTGTATTTGTTTTATTTATTATTATTATTATTAGTATATGCATTATTTTGTATATCCATATATGTTTGGTTATGTTTATTATTATTCCTAAGTATTGAGGTGAGTGTTTATTGATAGGGTTTCTAGCAACTTTTTCCCACTTGCTGTATCCTTCCGAACTAGGCCCATTGGCTTTCTCGCCACACACTTCAATACTTTCTCTGTGTGCCCTTCCTTGTATCGAGAACGTGTGGCATAGTAGTCATTCCTTCTCTCTGTTCTATTTTTATTACTTTTTATTATTTTTTTATTTTTTTAGTGTTATTATTCCTTCTTTATTAATTATGTGGGGGTCAGTAGTTTCAGCTTTTGAGGGTGTATTAAGATAGTACTTGCGTGAAACGTTAGAGGTGTAGGTTAAGAGGGATGCCTTCTGATAGAGCGAATGGATTCAGTGCAAGCAGGTCGGTACGCATTACTTGCAAGTATAAAGACGATAATGATTTAATCAGAATAGGCTCTTAGAACGTGGGAACCCTCACGAGAAAGTCTTTAGAATTAGTAAAGATTTTGGCCAAGTATAGGATACATATAGCTTGCATTCAGGAGACTAAGTGGGCCAGAGCCAAAGAAAAGGAGATAGGGGGTTCAAACTATGGTACTCGGGTAGTCCGAGGAAGCATAATGGGTTTGGGTATATTGGTAAACAAGGGACTAATGAACAGGGTAGTGGAGATCACAAGGGGTCAATAACAAGATAATGGTGGAAAAAATTGTCCTAAGCTATATGGTTCTCAATGTCATATGTGCGTATGCACCACACGCTGGCGCAGATGATCAACATCTACGTACAATCAGGGAGGCGTTGGATGGAGTGCTTTAACAGATTTCTTATACTGAACAGATCATCCTAGGAGGGGATTTTAATGGGCATATAGGGGTGGATGCAGATGAATACATAGGGACGCATGGTGGCTTTGGATATGGCTCAAGGAATGATAGTGGGGTTAATTTATTGGATATGGTCATCGCATATGAGTTAGTAATAGTAAATTCCTTTTTTTAGAAAAACAAAGTGCACTTGGTGATGTTTCAGAGTAGTACAACCAAGATGCAAATTGATTATATCCTTATTAGGACAAGAGCCAAATCTTGGTGTAAGGATTGCAAAGTACTTTTGACCGCATGTTATCAACCCTACATAAACTGTTAGTTTTAGATCTACATATTAAAGGATGGAGGGCACAACGATTTGCCGAGCGATTTTGCAAAATCAAATGGTGGAGACCACAAGGGGACATGGTGGAACTTTTTAGGACTCAAGTTAGGATTAATACTACATGGGCAGTGAGCGGGGATGCAAACCAAATGTGGCAAGGAGTAGCCCCTGTGGTGAGGAGACCGCCATAAAACTACTAGGAGTTTCTAAAAGGCAAGGGGGAGGGCGTATGAAATCCTGGTGGTAGTCAGACGAGATCCAGGGGACGGTAAAGGCAAAGAAGCGAGCGTTTAAAGCACTGTTGGAAAGTGCTACCAAGATGGAGCGAGCTACAAACAAAGTACGGTATAGACTAGCAAAACAAAAAGCGAAGAAGACTATCTCAGTGGTTAGAGGAGAAGCTTACGAGAATATGTACAGGGAATTGGATACGGTCAAAGGAGCACAAAGAATTTTCAAGTTAGCACGTGTTAGGGCTCGTAAAACGGGAGATTTCAACCAAGTCTGCTGTATCCGAGATGAAGCAGGACAGGTACTCATAGAGGCCCAAGCCATCAAACAGAGGTGGCAGAGATACTTTTATGGCCTTTATAACTCAGACATATTGGTCAACATAGAGTTAGGGGAACCCTTTGTGTCGGGTCAATTTCTAAACAGGAACCTATAGGGGAGGACCACAATGGGAGAAATTACAACGGTTCTAAGGGGGATGGGGAACAAACGGGCCGAAGGGCCGGATGAGATCCGTATAGAGGTATGGAAGCGACTAGGCGCTGTAGGTATTGCATAGTTAGTTCAACTCTTTAATGTGATCCTTGAGTCAGCAAAGATGCCGAATGAATAGAGGTTAAGTAGGCTAATCCCCTTGTATAAGGCCAAAGGAGACATCCAACAATGTCATAACTATCGCGGCATCAAATTATTAAGTCATACCATGAAGTTGTGGGAGAAAGTAATGGAAAGGAGAATCCTGAGAGCTGTTTCAATATTAGACAACCAATTCGGATTTATGCTAGGTAGGTCAACGATAGAGGCAATACATATACTTCGGAGATTGATGGAATGCTACAGGGAAAGGAAACGAGATTTGCATATAGTTTTTGTAGATTTGGAGAAAGCATATGACAGGGTTCCTCGAGAACTCATATGGAGGTGTTTGGAGGCAAAGGGGATTCCTAACACTTATATCACAGTGATTAAGGATATGTATGAAGGTGCATTGACTAGTGTCTGAATGGTCAGAGGTGATACGGAAGCCTTCTCTATTGATGTAGGACTACACCAAGGCTTGGCTTTAAGTCCTTTTTTTTCACCTTAGTGTTAGATGAACTTACTAAGCATATTCAAGGAGAGGTATTTTGGTGTATGTTATTTGAAGACGATATTATTCTAGTAGATGAGACAAAGGAGGGGATTAATACCAAGTTAGAACGTTAGAGATAAGTGTTGGAATCGAAAGGTTTCCGAATGAGCAGGTCCAAGATGAAATATTTAGAATGCACCTTTTCGGGTAGCCAGATGGTGCATGAGGAGGCAGTAGCAATTGGTACTGATATCGTACCAAAGAAATTGAGTTTCAAGTACCTAGGATCCATCATTCAGAGTGATGGTAATATTGATAACGATATAGTACATCGCATTAGGTCTGGGTGGGTCAAATGGCGGAGTGCGTCAGGTGTTCTCTGTGATAAAAAGGTCCCTATAAGACTCAAAGGGAAGTTCTATAGAATGGTGATTCGGCCAACCATGTTATATGGTACCGAGTGCTGGCCTACTAAGCATAGACATATGCAACAATTGTTGGTAGCATAAATGCGCATGCTTAAGTAGATGTGTGACATTACCAGAAGAGATATGGTGCAGAATAGGGAGGTGAGAGTTAGGCTACAAGTGGCTAGTATAAATGACAAGTTGAGAGAGAAAAGGCTTAGGTGATTTGGGCATGTCAGCAGGATGCCCTGTGATGCTCCGGTTCGCCGCAGCGAGAGAATAAACCTCAGTACCTACAAGAGGAGAAAAGGGAGGCCTTACAAGAACTGGAGGGAGGTGATCAAGAGAGATATGTCAAAGTTGGCCCTCACCGAAGTAGTAGCTAGAATTAGAAAAGTCTGGCATGATCGGATAAGGGTATATGACATACCATAGATTTTTTTCAGGTGTAGGGGGAGATTCCTATGATGGTCCGTGTAAAACCGTAAGATTGTCGCATTCTCAGGGCAATGACCAGGGAAGACTCACTGCGCAACTAGCAACGTGAAAAGCTAGTCTTTGCGAGTTGAAAGGTAATAGCAGATTATGGTCACCATATAGGTATATATATGGATTTCCTACCAGTCTTTTCATATTTATTCTTTGTAACCTACATCTCTATTATCATGTCACCTATGCATGTGGGCCTACTAGAAACAATCTCTCTACAATGTATGGGTAAGGCTGCGTATTATCAGGCCCCCCAGACCCTACTTCATTGTGAGAATTCGGGGTATGATGATGATGATGATAGGGTTATTTATGTATGTCAAAAAATTATAGTTTTTTTAAACAAGTTGAAGCGGTAAAGTTTAATTTAAATTTTGATGTAAATGTTAGGGACTTTTTTGACCCTTTTGCCTATTTTATATTAAACCTTTACGCTCAATATATGCTCTCTAAAAGAGATATAATAAATCATGAGATTTGTTTTAGTGGACTTGAATACCAAGGATAAAAAATGTCACCAAGATCTTTCGTGTCAATATACTTAGACAATAATTGCTTAACCTTATGTGACCAAGCCATTTTATATAAGTAAGACATCATCTATGTGCAAAAGCAGAAACATGATCTTGCTCACCCAACCTTGGGGTATAGCTTCTTTTAAATTTATTTTGATAAAGCAGAATAAGGTAATTACCTTATCAAATTTTTGTACCGCTGATGAGAAGTTTGTTTCAATCTATATAATAATTTTTTCAATTTATAAATTAGATGACTCTTGTCATCTTCCTAAAATCCTTTAGGTTATACCATATATATATATATCCTCATCATGGTCTTTATTCAAAAAGGTGATCTTAACTTCTATATAATCTGACTCTATATCATAATAAGTTATTATTGCAATAATCACTCTAAATTCATCTTTACAAGATATAAGAGAGAAAGGAACATAAAATTTTTTCCATTATCTATGACTGAAACTATTGGTGAATAACCTGGCTTTAAATAGCTCAACCTTGCCTTGGGAGTCCTTGTTAATATTATAAACCCATTTATAGTTAATAAGTTTACATTTTATAGATAAATCAATAAGTTCTCATACTTGACAGTACTTCATAAATTGTATGTCTTTTTTCATTACATCCTTTATAAATCTATATGAGGATGAGAGACAACTTCTAAAGAAGCAACTATATCAATAACATGTCCAATATCATAATCATTATCACCAAGATAAAGTATATAATAGATGAAATAACAAATCTCCTCATCCTAGTTGATCTCCTTAATTGAACTTGTTTAATATGATCTTCCACCATAGGAACCTTAACTTGTTTCTATATAAGTTCTTGGTCTTATAGTAAATGACACTAAATATACAACATACTAACCCTAACTAAATTGATGAAAACTATAAAATTATAGTAGTATCAAGTATGTTACCCTAAAAAAAGTGATAAGGACGAATCTTGTTTAACACATCATATTCTAGAAACTTAATTATTTTTATTTCATAAATTTAGATCCTCCATCTCTATAGTAAAATAAGTAGCCTTTTGGTGTGGTTTGAATAACTTATAAAATAGTAAGGAAAAAATGTGAATGCAATTTCAAAAGGATTATACAAACATACCTCAACAAGGCAACCCAAACTCAAAGATGGGGCTAGGTTTCCAAACTTTTCATAACTAAAAAGGTGTTTTAAATGCTAATTTTCTTGAGACATTGCTTAAAATGTATAAAGTAATCTTAATTGTCTCTCCCTAAAGGTAATATGGAAGGCTAGTTCTTACTCTACATATTCCTCATCAAATCTTTTAATATGTGATTTGGCCTTTTGTCTATATCATTATGTTCAAAACTACCTAATATAATAAACTAAGCTAATAATCTATAAGTTTCCACTTATTTACCAAACAAAATCATCAATAAAAGTCATAAAAATATCTAGAATTATAGATGGTGGGACAATAAGGACCACAAGTATTTATTTGAATAATTTTTAGAAAACTAGAAAACCAAAACTGCAAATTGACCTTTTTCTTTATTTTGGCCAATTTGCCTTTACAACAAGCAATAAATGTCTCTAGATCACCAAAATTAAGAGTTGGAATAATGTTTCCTTTACTAATTTTTTAACTCTTTCTTTAGAGATGTGATCCATTGTTTTATGCCACAACATGAATGATTTTTCCTTTATCAGAGTTCATTTACTAACAATCTCTTCAATAATATATAAAGAAATATAGATTTTATCAAGAGTTAAACATATTTTATATACAAAATGTGATAAGAAGTTGTACCAATATATTTTACATAAAAAGATAATTATATATTGGAGTTTTTTATTATACAAATAAAACCTTCTTTATCCAAAAAAGATACAAAGATCAAATTTCAATTGAAAGACGATATATATTGTAACATCCCGTTACCCATATTAAGGCCCGTATAGTGTATATATGAGTTTAGTGAGAAGTTAGAAAATGCATTTCATATTCATGCATAATTTGGCATACACGTACACTTGAATCTTGAATTTTTGCACATTAAAATGATTGTACATGCCTTCATTGACATTTTTCGGGTATAAGTAATTTTATAAATGTGATTTTATTAAGAATTATGGTTTATTTGTATTGAAAATTGATGTGGATAGTATACTTATGGATTTACAGTTTTTGGTGAAATATAGGAAAATTTTGAAATTTTAGGTATTTTTGGACTAGGAAAAATGCCAAGTAACAAGACAATTGATAAATGGTAGTAGAAATTACTATCAAATGGCAATGGACATTTTGATAAATGACCTTGTGATTTATTGACAAATGTCATCGAAAATTGGGTGTCTTTTATGTTGATGCCATGATTGAGTTGGATACGTGTTTGCTCTAACATGCCATTATTATAGGCTATATTGGACCTCGTTTCTGGAGTCCAACTCAGAGGTCATAAAAACGTGAGCTTATTTCAATGAAATCATTAACCATCGTCAATTTCTCTTCTTACTCTAATATCATAACCATTCGGCATCGTTTTCAGAACCTAACTCTTGCAAAAAAACATAAACCGTGTACTTGCGCGTGTTACCATGCAGGGTTATTCCCATTTAACCCTCATTAGTCATCCTCGGTTCATCTTTATTCTCTGATACCGTAGTGTCGGGCCCTATCTTCCGAATCTTTCTTATATTGAAGCAAATATTCTATGCTTAACTTCCATCCAGATACTAAACATCTTAGAGGCTGGGTTAAAGTTCTATTCCTTTAGATCATTTGATAGCTCTATGTCTCTCATTTATCTAGACACAGTATTCATCCCATTTGGAGGTCGGATAACGAAGTTTTGGTTGAAAGAATCAAACATGATTTTGCCCTCAATCGTATTGAACCTGTTGCAGGACAAATGGCATAACACTCTCTACAAGTGTAGGATTAAGCTCATCTTAGGACGGTTTCAAAGAGGACTTTGAGATCTAAAACTTTCAAAAGACCTTAAAGACAAATTCTGTCGTCTAGAGTGTCAAATTTGGACTAGAAGATGTTCTGGTCAACGTAAGACGAAGCAAAAAGTCAACCTAAGACGAAAGGTAAGACGAATTGAAAAAAACAGACAAAGCATAAGCAAACGAATCGAAAAGCAGACGAAGCAATAAGTAAATGAATCGAAAAGCAGACGAAGCAATAGGTAGATAAATCAAAAAGCAGTCAAAGCAAAGTAGACGAAGCAAAACAGACGAAGCAAAGCAGACAAATCGAAAAGCAAACGAAGCAAAGCAGACGAAACAAAAAATAGACGAAGTGAAAAGGGCAAATGAAACAAAGAGTAGACAAGATGAAAAGTCAACTTAAGATGAAGCAAAGTCAACTTAAGACGATGCACCTCTTAAGATGAAGCGGAGTCAACTGAAGACGAAACAAAATCAACTTAAGATGATGCAACTCTTTAGACGAAGTGGAGTCAACTTAAGACTATGCAAAGTCAACTTAAGATGATGCAACTCTTAAGATGAAGCGGAGTCAACTTAAGAGGAAGCAAAGTCAACTTAAGACGATGCAACTCTTAAGACAATGCTGAGTCAACTTAAGACGAAGCAAAGTCAACTTAAGACGATGCAACTCTTAAGACGAAGCGGAGTCAACTTAAGACGAAACAAAATCAACTTAAGACGAATACGTCTTTACAGACGATACAACTCTATAGATGATATGACGTCATCACAGCACAGTCGATACATCTTTATAGACAATGCATCTTTATACTCCTAAGCATTTCCCCTTTCTAAGGACCGCAACTTCAATCCAGAGGTCCAAAAATTTCATACTATATACCATTGAAAAGCTAAAAGAAAGGCCTACAACTTTCTAGAAGACAACTTGGTCTAATTTAGCCTAGTTCAGTCCAGATTTTCCCTTGAAATCATAACACAAATTTACCCTATGGAAGGCTTGTAACTTTGCATTTCGCAAACTTGGAATGTCCTGAACTTAACCATTCAGTTTCCAAGTTGATTTCATTAAACTCTCAAAACTTAACTCATTTGCCTTATCACATCTAACTACATCTGATCAATCATAATTCCTATCTTTCCTTTCCATAAATCTCACTTAGGCATATATATATATCTGTCTATATATATATGTATCAATAATTCATGATCCACAATCATCAACTCAAGTTGATAACTTCTTCTCGTATATCTAATTTCAACCCCCATCATCCATACATCATTCATATTTCATTAACAGCAAAAGAATAAAGTTTTACAAATCTTTAATGGCATTCTAAGCCATATTACAACATCATCTCGAAGTCTCAAATTTCAACAATTCTTAAACAAAATAAACTTGGCATGCAATTACAACGTTGTACTTTCCTAAAATCAACTCAAATACAATTTGAGCAAATTTGGAGAATTTATCTTAGGCTCTTGATCACTTGATCTCTTAACTATCACCTAAAGATGGGATAAAAAGGGGGGGGGGGGTGAGCTTGAAAGCTTGTGGGTAATAGTTTATAAAAAAAATAAGTAAAACCTTTGAAATCATTTTACTTGTCATAGAAAATTTTCATTGAGTTCATAAAACACATGTTTCTTAAGCTTTCAGGTAAAATCTATAAATTACAAAATGTGAATGCATCAACTTGTTAACAGAACATAAGCACATAAGCACATCAGAATGGTTTGGGTAGATCCATAAACATGACGCACTAAATATTTTTACATAATGGTCCTATGTAGTCGTAAACTTAAAGGAGACCATGAAGGAGTTCCGTGTCACTAATGGACAGGTAGGAGAAACCTATAACTTGGTTAACATGCACGTGACAATTCTTGATGGACTACCACAAACCCACATAATACATATTTCATAACTTGTAAATTTGTTTCCCAAAATGGCACCTCTTGAAAACTTGCTTTTCATATACTTGAGATATTTCGAAAACATGACTTCATAAATATATTATCTTTTCAGAAATC
>JANKYF010000006.1:56052688-56065921 GCA_029829435.1 Erythroxylum hondense
TCTGTAACTAACTCGAACTGACTCTTGCGTCTGCTTTTCTTTCTTTGTCTGCTTTTGAATTCTTCGTCTGCTTTTGAAATCTTCGTCTACTTTTGAATTCTGGGTCTGCTTTTTTACTTCTTCGTCTATTTTTTTCTTTTTGCGTATGCTTTTTCTACTTTGTCTGTTTTTCACTTCTCCATATGCTTTTTCTACTACTTCGTCTGCTTTTTTTTTCTTCATCTATTTTTCACTTCTCCATCTACTTTTTCTACTACTTCGTCTGCTTTTTTTCTACTTCGTCTGTTTTTCATTTCTCCGTCTGCTTTTTCTACTACTTCGTCTGCTTTTTTCTACTTCGTCTGTTTTTCATTTCTCCGTATGCTTTTCTACTACTTCGTTATTCATCAAAATCATATATATATAAAGTCATTTTGACTCAACACCATGACCAAGGTGGAATGATACTTTAAAAATAGTTTTAGATATCATTAATTGAGTCAATTGCTAATGGTAGAGAACTAATGTGGTTGGACTTCAATATAGTAGATATTAATTTCATGTTTTATGTCTAATTGGAATATTGTATGATAAAATAATTAAATTATATAGAAAAATTATACACAAAAATGTTAATCAAATTTCATTTTAACATTTCTAAATATTTTAAGTGGTCATGATAAGTTGCTAAATATCAATCTTGTTCTACAGATATAAATTGTTTAGTCAAATAATTAAAGATAAAATAAAGAGTTTTATTTATCTAATCTTAAATAAAATTAAGGTTATAATTTATATCCATTGTCAATATATTTAGGAACCTAACAGGTCATACAAAAAGGACGGTTGAAAAAAGAAAATGTGCTTTAATCAAGTTGGATTTAATTGAAAAGTTTGAGATATTTTATAATTAAAAATAAGATATTTAATGAATAAGGATTGTTATGAGATATTAAATATTATTATGACATAATTGGTACTTAATTCTAATTAAAGTTTCATTGAAAATAGAATTTATTTTTAATTAAATTATTAAAATTTTCAAATCCTATTGTAAACAGGCTTAGGCTCTAAGGGAACTAATACTTTTCACTTAACTCTTTCTACAACAATTGTAAAGTTTTCTCAACAAGTTCTGTGAATACCACTATGTGTGTACTGTAGTTGAGATGAATCAATTTCAAAAACAGTTTTGAAGAAAGCGATAAGAAAATGATCAAATTTAACAATAAGGTAACAATTAAGATTCATCTTTCTTATATATTATATGTTAATCATAATATAGAATTTAAAGTGATATTGCCTTTCGTAAAATCATACAAAAAGTTTAGTGTTTGATCTCACCCTGATTTCCCAACATTAATAAGATCATTTATTGAATTATTTTATTATTTTCATATTGGATCAAATTTTAATTTTTTTTAAACTTTAATTTTAATAGTAGTACTTAATAAAGGTACAATAACAATAAAATTCCAACATAGTTCACATGAAACAACAATCAATGATGTTAGTATCAACTTAAAATGACAAAGCAGTTTGTAAAGCAGTGGTATGCAAGGATATAGCTAGAGCTAGTTGTGAACTTGTTTTCAAACTTTTGTTTCCGGAGCAATAAACAGATGGGCAAGTTCAACAATGAACCATCAAGGTTGCAGAATAGAGATAAATGCTACGATGGAGCTAGCCATGGAAGACTGGCCTATTGTGAAATACATAATCATCTGATTTTCTAGCAGAACATCCATGACATAATCATCTGATTTTCTAGCAGAACATCCATGCCTAATGATTTCAGTTAATTAACTCTAGAGAACTGTTTATAAAGATAAGGTCTATATCTTCTGATACAACCACTAGTACCTCCTATATATGTTCATTTGTTAGTGTTTGAAAGACAACATTCAAGGTTATTCAGGGAAACAATATCAGTGTTCTGAAAGTCACTTGCACAGATTAAAATTTGATGTTGAGAAACTCACCCAGTGGCAGATATTTTTTGGGTGAACTATCATAAGTGACAATACGAGATTCTCTTGACGAAGATTCCTCCCTCAGTGCAGCTAATGCAGCCTTTCTTCTCTTTTTATGTTCTCGCCACCGCTTTATCTGATCCTCGAGTGATACTTTCGCTTTCTCAGCAGCGTCGGCTCTAGTAACAGCTTGTTCTGCCCGAGTCCTGAGCTCCATGATTTTTGCCACCGCAGCATGCAACTCCTTCTTCAGCGTTTCCACCTGATCCTGTCCTAGAGATTGGACCTTTTCAACTTTTCTAATCAAGGACTTGTATTCGTCGAGTGATATTGTGATACTGCTATGATTTTCATCTACTCCCTCAACTCCAGCTCTTGACTCTTCCGTAATCTGAGAGGAAATCTCACATTGAGATTCAATCAGGCTAACCTCATCAGATTCTTCAGTTAATTTATCTGTTACTTGCTTTAATATTTGATTCTCCTTGTTAACTTCTTCTGCTTCAACTGTTATTTGCTGAACCCCACGAAATGACCCCGACTTGGCCGTCACGGCTCTTGCCTCCACTGCCTTAGCTGCTGCAAGTTTCGTCCCCCTTCGATGGAGCTTGGATTTCAACAGTGCTATCTCAACCTGTGCTTCATTTTCTCGTTCCTTGGTTTGGGACATTTCAGCTTTGACCTTCTTCAATTCAGTTGTGAGCATTTCGATTTCATGGTTAAATGTACTTGCCTCATCATTTGCATTCGTTAGTTCTGATTTTAACCGATTCAGTTCAGTCTCTAATGCCTCAATGTGGAATGTCTGCTCAGAGTTCTCTTCTTCTTTGCTTGTAAGATCTGCCTTAAGCTGGTTCATGTCATTTATTTCACCGTATACACCTTTGTCAAGTGAACTTACTTTTCCATTTGATTGATTAAATTCCATTTGCAGGGAATCAATTAATAAAGACTTCTCCAATAGCTGTTTTTCCAAGTCTTCCACTTGCTTTCTCATTTCTTCCATCTGTTTCTCTGATTGAGCGGCTCTCTCTGTTGCTAGTTCTACCTCAACATCTTTCTTTGATAAAGTAGCAGCCTTGTCTTTCACTGCTTCAATAATAGCCCGTTTGGACATGAAAATGGTTTCGTTTAACTCAGCGATATGATTTAGGAGATCTTGAGCTCTGTCCTTTTCCATGGCTGCAGCACTTTCCATCACTTCTGCTTTAGTCAGCGCCATCAACTTCTCGTCCCTGGCAGCAGCAAGCTCTGATTCCATTCTCATCATCTCTCCTTGCGTAGACTTCAACTCGCATAGAACATACGAAAGTTGCTCTCTTATCTTTTCGGCTTCTAAGAATTGATCATCCATCTCATGCACCTTGGACTCAAGTTCACAGATCCTATATCTGGCTCCTGTCAATTCCTCTATGCAGGCATCCCTCTCACGCTCGGAGTTTTTCCTCTGAGTGCAAAGCTCCTCGGCAGTTTTCTGCTGGTTTTCTAGATTAAGCTGCAGTTGCAGGTAAGCAGAGTCCTTTGCCTCCAACTGCACCTTCAAATTGGCTAACTCTCTTTGCAGGTTCTCAGCATCCTTCTCTTTATCCATTCCCTGGAGACCAAAGAAACAATGAGCAATATGATGACCACTCGAACTGTTTCTTTGTTAAGACATGAGCAAAAGTAACAAATCCGATGAATATTGCTCGTTTAGTAGCAAAACGTATCTTAAGCATTTTCAGGATCAGTCTAACTCGAGACTTTCCTTACAAGGTCCTAAACAAACCATTAAACATAAGCCTATATTCATAATCAGGAACAATCCAGACCTGGAAACGCATAAACCCAACCAAATTTAATCTCAACCCGTTAAAAAGCCTTAAATCAGTTACCTGTCAAATAGTTGTAGCAAACATTTCAGAACCAGAAATGACGATTGAAATTTTAACTCAACCTGATCTATCCACTAATCAGAAAACATAAGATTTCAAGATGTGAACTATTTGCTAACATCTTACCTCACTACTGCTACCACTGCTATGCCCAGTATGCTGATATTTCTTCTGATTTTCACCTTGCTCACCAAAGTGGGTCACTACAACTTGTACCCGTTCAATGGGTCTGGCATCAATCTCACCCATATATTATTGCAATGCAAGACAAGGACCCTCCAAGAGCCAATCTGCATCAAATAAAATCGATTTTGCCTTGTAATTAATTTTAATGTAACATGATCATGGCGGTTAATTTGCGTGTAACCAAGAGTTAGGAACTTACCAATCTCTATATTCTGAAAACTGACAAATATCTTGGAGAATGTTCAAAAGGGTTAAACAGCATCTTAGAGGAAGAGACACAGCGATAAAGATATGAACAGAAGAAGAGGTAACTAAAAGTTTGCAGGAAAATATAGAGGATCAGAGCTTGCATCTTTATGGTGCTTAGCAATTGATGTAAACATGTTTTTGTCTGTTGGAGAAAACAAGGTGGTGAGAGTCATTGGAGATGGAGACTACGATGTTTTGCCACTAATTCCTCTCGTTACAAAGGCATTGTAATGATCGATCTGAGCCTGTTGTAGCTACTACTTTCTTGTTGTTTGATCATTGATGTTTATATTGTCTTTGGACGTACGTAAAAGGTAGCAGTCTGCTGTACTTGTTTTGCCAGAGAAATGGTCATACAGATGCAAACCAAAACATTTATTTATATTGGAATTACATATATGTTTGGATTACTCTCATGAAAACAAAATCTTTGTTCATATGAGATTTTTGCAATTATTTGATAAATTAGACTAATAGATCAAATTTACATTTTTAATTCTTGAATAAAATATTAATTACATCAAATTTAAATAACACAATTTATTACTATAATAAAACTCTATTTGAAGTCATCGATTGTAAATAAACCTGATACTAAATTTAAATTACAAGATTCCAAAACTGTATTCATAAATAGAAATTTTACGTGACATAGCAAAAACGAAAATTTATATTTTTTAAATCAAATTTAGTGAATAAGATTAATTTACAGATCAGTATAGAATTTTCATAATATATTTTGTGAACTTTATATTAATATTAATTACTAAATGCACTGGCCGGCCAGTAGCCACCACTTATTGACCAAAATTTGGCAAGCAGAAAACGTTGCGTATCTAAAGGATACAAAAGAGATGAGCGCTTTTCCTTCTCCGCCACCATCACCCCGCCGTGGCCGAGGCGGGATCAGCGACGGTGGAGAGGAGAGGCCCAGGTTCTTCGACAGATTGGTGAAAAATATGTGCTGGGCAAAGGCGGAAATCGTCCCAGGTCGACACCCTGAAAGGTGGCGCAAGGACTCTGCCGGCAACATTGTCTGCAAACGTTTCTGCAACTGCCAAGGTTGCCTCTGCTTCGAGTACGACCACATCGTTCCCTTCTCCAAAGGTTTGTTGAACTTCTGTCTTGTGAGTCGACATAAAGTTGCAGTCTTTTCGCATAGAAGCTCACTTTTCATTTAAAGTCGCTAAAAACTACGAATCGAGTTGTGGACGGGGTTTTCTTCTGGAAATTTGAACCCCATGAGGCATAAAGTTCATAGATTTTTGTTCTGGGGTGTTTGTGATTGTGTGTTTGTTCGCAGCAGGTGGTGAGTCCACGGAAGAAAATTGTCAAATACTGCAAACAAGGGTGAACAGATATAAATCAGACAGAGATGAGGTTGACAAAACTTTGTTAAAAGGTTATTCTTGTGATGTCAATTTCACTGGTATGTTTGCTTTTCTTTTCTTTGCGAGTGACGGAGTGTCTTTATAACAAGAAGATGCTTATTTTCAGTGTTTGGTTAGTAAATTTGTTGAGTACTTTCTTTGGACGCTGAGCTTGCAACTCTGAATGAGGATATCATCTTTGCATTTTTGTTTCGGAAAAAATAAGAGCAATTTTGTTTATCACGAAACATTCAATATCACCAGAACCTAATTGTCAAGTCATATGGACTTCCTTTTTATTATTAATATCAATACTCATATGTGTTTATTTCACCCAGAAGATAATGTTGTTTTCTAAAAAGATCAAAGACCAAAATCACAAATTTGAAAATTGGAAACGATAATAATAAAAACGGATACCAAGTAAGATTTGAGGTTCAGCCTTTTGTCTTTGGCTTTTTTCATGTTAAAGAGTTAAGAGAATTCATAGTCTGCAGACTAGCTGATCCGTAGTTGGTGGTTTTAAGAGTGATTAACTTTAACTGAAACAACTAGTTTCTTCATAGTCGAGATACAGGGATAAAAATTGGTGATGAAATATCGTCACCAGACTAGACCTTGTATTAAGCCAATATTACTAAAGAGAATAGATGAATTTTCAGAATTTTACATGCATCGTTGGCATGAGGCAAATGAATAGTATGACACATTTGAAATGGTTGAGATCCTTGAATTTTCTACTTTAATTATAGGCTTATCTGCCATAAAACGATCATGGAAGATGAATCATGTGGTGTTGTTATGAGGTTCAGGGTAGGGAGGATATGGTGTTTGTTTCTTTTACCCCTGAAAGGATTGACTGTTTTTCTTCTAATGTTTGAGAACATCATGTGATGGTGTCTCAGAAAGCTTCTAATGGTGCTAATGGTGTTTGAGGATACATGTGGGTGGTAATTGGAACGATTTAATCACTATAAAGTTTGTATGACCTGTATCAAGTTTGTTGTTGCTTTGATCATATCTGCTGGTGATCTCTAACTTGAATAATGTCAGACTTGAAGTTTAATTGGGTGCCAGAGTACTTCACATGTACAATAAGAACTAAAAGATATCAAGTTTGTGGTTGTTTTGTCCTATCCAAATTATATTGTTAGGTTCTAGCTGAAGCCTGTTTGCGAAGCTGCTTCTATTCAGATTTACGTGCCCAGTTTTCTGACTCGAATATTTCACTTGATTGATCATAATACTGGTTGCTGTGTTTCTGTATTATTCAGAACTTGATTCATCAATGGACTCTTCGTTGAATGTTCACTTGTTTCGATATTTTCAGATAGGGAGCTTGATGTAATTGAAATGGCAGTTTATGGGGATGTCATCCGGCCTGGAAAAGCGTGTCGCTGCAGAAGTGTGGCTGAAATGCTTGGCAACTTTAAGGCAACAAATAGAATGCCTCCTTGCAAAATAGAATGAACTTGTGGGCCTTATTCAACAAAATCATGTGGAATTCTTTTGACAGTTTGTGACAAGCCTACGAAAGACCAGTTGGTTGTTGCTATAAATCTGATCGGCACTTCTGGTGAGTGAACTTGTAGCACTTGGTTCTATTTCACCCCTTTCTAGAATTATATTGATTGTGTTGTGCCCTTGGCCATTTTCTGATTTCAGACTTTGTAACTTGGAGGAATTCCCCCTGGAATTATTTAAAAGGCTTGCTGGTGGTGGATGGTATGATCCATCATCTAGTTGCATAGTTCTAATCCATGGGATTTATTGATAAATTCATCCTGAGAGTTGCTTCATATCTTAAGGGGACTGACCTATGTATTTGGCGAGGCCTTCGCCTCTGCTTCAATGGCTCATTTATCATGCCAGTTATGATTGCTGTCTTCCGAGTTCTATAGGTTGGTCATGCTTGTGAATTCACTTGGCATTCTATTCAGAATCTTGTAATGGCAACCAAACTGGTTGGCTCAAACAATTGGATTGAAAGATGTTTACGTAATAAATACAAGTGGTTGTTAATAGATATATAATTAGTGTTACTTTAAAGGAGGATACTTTAGCAAGAATTTACGTCCATCTGGTGACCTTGAAATTTGGTAGTCACTAGAGTCTCTAGTTGGTGCAAGTCATGTAATACACGGTTAAGATTAGGCCTAAAAGAGATTCAAGTAGAAAATCCTTGATAGTCTTCTTCAGTAGATTAAAGGCTGCGGTTTCCCTGCAAAAGTATGTTTATTTTTCTTAACCTAACATTGGCGGATACTGGCATTTTATTGCTGAACTATATGAAGAAATGATGCTGATGATCATGAAATGAAAGCAACAAAAGGGCAAGGGCATCTAAATTTAAGGGAGGGAGATACTTAAGTCGGAATAGAATGCATCTCTATTGTTGGTTCGCATGTTTCTCATGCAAGGATTGATTGATGAAGATGCTCAATCAAATACAAGAGATCGTAATATTTTATATGGCCATTTTCAGGCAGATATAAATTACTTCTTTTCCATAATTCAATTTTCACCTTCAATTAAAAAGAATATGGAAGCTAAATAGTAATTAAGGTATTTCATTAATGAAACTTTTCTCTTCTATATAGTCGTTACAAGGTTGCAAGCTAATACATATACCTTATTTTGCAAGTCTTAATAGTTAGTTTTCATGATTCAGAAGGTTAGAGGTATAAATTTGTCGACTCAATTGTAAGCATTGAGAGTATTACGATGTAGGTTCACTCTATGAGTCAGGCGTATGTAAACAAGGTGAAAAAGCCACGATACTGTCTAAATAGACCTGTGACATTTTTAAAAAGTGGCAAACCCGCGATCATGCCTCAAATGTGTACAGTGTGCCCCGTTAGCATATAAGCGAAATTGATATCTAAAGCCCAGATGAATATGTGAGAATCCTAAGTTGTCAGGTTTGAAAATTTATCTTCTCCCCATCAAAAATTCTAATTTAAGTTTCAAACTTCAAATTTTAGATTTAGAATGATAAAAATCACTTGACCCAAAATTAACGAGTCAAACTAAGATTAGATGAGATCGAGTTGGAGCTTAGAGGGTCAAGTTGAGGCCTTACTCAAATGCTCCAAACTTTAGAACAAAATGATGTTAGTTTAAAAAAACTCTCTAAAATGATATTATTTTAGGGGCTTTTTTTCTAAAATGATGTCATTTTAGGCTACCTAACTGGGCTCTACCTAAGGATCAAACCATGTAGCTTAAGCTTGAATCAGCTTTCAGCCGAAGCTCGGATTGTACTATTGATGCATCCAACCTAATCTAACTTATCAGTATCCTTAGTTGGGGTTTTTAGTTGGATCAAACCTCTTTATATTTTTTGCAAGTCAAACAAATACGAGTTAATATACAAAAGTAATGTACAGACTTATCGAAATCAGTTAGCATCGATTGTAGAAAAAGAAGATAATTTCATTCATTAAGTATATATACTAAGGACGAACGGGATGGACGACCACGAAATTCATCTCGTTCATCTATTTAATTTGATGGTTGGTTCTTCGCCTGTTCCTATATCATGCCTCTGAATTTATTAAGTATACCATGCCTCTGAATTTAATTTCGTTCGTCCACTCTTGAAATGCCGAGACTCTTGAACGTTCTACCTTTATGCACTTACAAAGCCTTTTGTCTCTCCTTCGGCTTCATCCTCTTCTCCACCACCGAGAAAGAAGGTGGTGGTCAATGGTCAGTAGATAGGGCTTTCAAGGGAAAGCAAAAGCACACAATTAACAAACAATTTCAGGAGAGAAAAACTATGGTTGCTCGAAAAATACTCGTCGGTCGCCGCAAGTCCAATTTTGGCATCGATTGCAACTCTGGCAATGGCTTCGAAGCTTTGAAGTTTAAGCTTCAACAAAAGGTCTCATTTTCCTTTCTCTGTGTGCCCTTTTTCCTTCAGCTTTGCTTTATTGATGATTTTACGAGCTTCTATAGATTCTTGGAGAGATGATGATGAACCCGTTTTAGATTAATCTGATTTCACTGACCAAATTAGGTTGCTTTCCATCGATGACGAGGGAGAATGTAGCCAGGAGCACGAATCATGTAGGGAGGTTTTTTTAACGTTTAGGAATTTAGTCGAATGCTATACGTCGTTTATCAGTTTTTATAATTTCAACATTATTTTATTTTATTTTATTTTTAGTTATGTTATGTGATGTGTAGGATTTGGTGTTTGATGATGAGGAGGAGGCGCTGATGTTGTGGGAGTTTGGTGTTTAGGCACGAACTGTTGATGTTAACTCATCAAGCTTTTATTATGTGCACAAAAGGGTCAATTGGGTCAAGGAGCTGCACTTCAACATGAAGTGTAAGGTTATTTGTAAACCTTCCAAGCCAACCGGGAAAGACAATTGATTTTCTTTTATACTTCATTATCATTTATGAGTTACTTTACCTAGTAGAAATTTTGTTTTATTCCCTCCATTGCACGGACAGAGGACAGTTGCTTCTCATCTTTTCTGAAGTTAAGTGTATCTAAAGAATAACTTTGAGTTCTTATAGGTTTCTGTGTGATTAAAGATTTACACTTTTAAGTAGGTGATGTCGGCGAGGACTCAGAGTTTACTTGATGAACGATGATTCTTTTGTTTGGATAGGTATCAATTAAGCTCCCATATATTCTATTGCTGATTTTTGTATTAAATAGTTTCTTTCTACTTTAAGTGGGTTAATCTAACATCAAAGTGCCTGGTGGCTGATTGTAGCTCATTTTCTAGTTGTTGTTTGATCAATTGGTATAAAATTATCAAAGCTGGAGCAGGGAAGAGCCACAATGTAGTCATCAATAAATGAGGTTCAATTCCTTGCATTAACGTAAGTTGTTCTTTGTATCTCTAACCGCAAATTAGACATCTTTCTTTATTCTACGCATGTTGTACTACGCACCAACATTTGATAATTGCTTGTGATTCTCCTTTTGTAGATGGGGCTTTGGTGGTTAGGGAAGGTATGTCCTTGTTTTCTATAATTTGCTCATATGCAACATATTGTAAAATTTTGTCATTGCTTAGGTTTAGGTTGAATTGTTGAGAGTTTAAATGTCCATGGTGCTAGAATTTAGCTGATGTCGTTGAGGATGGTAATCGAGACCAGCTATCTGATGGCTTGGTTTGTTTCTTCTCCCAGTTGTTTCCATGCAATTTTTATGAAGTTGGTTTGATGTGTTGAAGTTATGTAAAATGGAGATGGGTTTATGGAGTTCAATTTGAGATAAGTTCCGTATAAGACATGTCTTACCTTTAAAGCTTTCGGAAACTCCTACCTCTACAACATAGTATTGTTTGCCACAATCTTTGCCATTTTTTTTTAGCATTGTTGTTGTAGATTTTGAAGACAATTATTAATATGATTCATTCTTGTTTTTCATTTTGTATTCTTGCAAATATAAATAAAAAGTTGTTTTCAGACATTTTCACCTGATGAACTATTGATTTAATAAAAACCGGTTATATGTCAAAGGTAGCAAATTCTGGTGTCTCGACCTTGAACTGTGACATCCCGTTACCAGTATGAAGGGCATATTGGTAATTCGGATGGGTTGGGATTGGGTGCATGTGTATTTGGCATTTGACATTTGCATATAGCTCCTATATTGATTGATAAATGATTAGTATTGCATACGCATATGTATGTACGTTCATGTATGACAATTCCCGATTTGATTTGGATAAATTGGTAATTTGGAGACGTTAGGTCAATTAAGCATGAGAAATGGAATTGGAATTAGAATTGAGAATTAGGAAATTGAAAATTGAAATTGGAGTTTACAGTTGTGAGTTTTCTAATTTTGTGGATTTATAGGAATTTTTCTGGAATTTTCGGTATAGTAGGTCCGGACCGAAAAATTGACTTAATGAGCAATTGATTTGATTTCTGGGTCCGAAATTGATTATCAAATGGTATAGAAAGATTAGAAATTTGATTTAAGAAATTAGAGTTCGAACTATTGGAATTCGGGAGTAATTAGAATTAGAAATTGGTCCAAGGATGTTTAAATTGGACAAGTGGCAAGTTCTTATGCCAAACATGCCCTAAGTTTTATTATATAAACCCTAGGTTATGAATTTTTGCTACCCACGACGTTTTCTTCTTCTTCCCAAAACTTGATTTGTTTCCCTCTCCTCCTTTGTGGATCTTTGCTTGGTGTGATTTTCCATTTGCCCTCTTAGATTGCTTCCTCTATCATCTGGCTTTGAGTAAAATGGAGATTGGTGGAGAAATGGTGTTGCCGTGGGTGTAGGGAGCTTGGAGAGTTGAGTTGTTTGAGTGATTTGTGAAGGATTAGAGCTTGAATCAAGTAAGTTTCTACCACTTTATGTTTTAAGTTGTTGATTTGAGCATTTAATTAAGTTATAGATTGTTAAAGAAGTTAGAAGTTTTCGGATGATATAGGGTTTTAGAATATGTTGATTTTGATTTGGGTATTTGTGGAATAATGAGTATTTGATGGATTTAAGTTTAGAAATGAATTGCCTATAGTATATTAAGTTGATTGGGTGTGTTGTAGACTGAAATGAATGGATTTATAGCAGGAAATCTGAGAATTTCTGGGTTTCGGATTGAGTTTCTGGGATCGCACGCCGCGACGCGTGATGAACACACCGCGACAAGCCATTTCCTTGTGCACGTCGCGGCGAGTAATTAATTTATTCACCGGGACGAGGGAATTGAGTGGCACGCTGCGACGAGCAATCTGCACGCCGCGACGAGCGCCTGTTCTTCGCACGCCGCGATGAGCAGTGGTGTACGTCGCGGCGAGCGGAAGGATTTTCACCGCGGCAAGTGATGTTGCACCGCGGCGAAGGAGTTGGAATTTGGGGAAATTGGAGAATTAGGGATTTTCAGGAATTGAGGATTTGAGATTTGGGAATTTAGTAATCCAATTGGCTATAAATTTAATTCGATTTGGAGATTAGAAATTCGGAGATTGAAACTGAGATTGAGAAATTTCGGGATTAGGTTCGGGAATGTCATAACATGAATTGTACCTAACGAATTGTCACGTATGCATTATTAAATATGAGAAATTGTGCAATTAGTAATATTCGATTATTCTGATTGTTTTAGAGGCTCAAGTGGAGCGCAGATCATCGGACATCGGTGAGACTTCCCGGCGTTAGCTCGGAAGTTCAGAGGTGAGTAACCTAGTTGGTTTCTCAACCCTTATATGTTTAATTTTATGTACTCATGCCATGCGGAGATATAAGGAGAATTATGTGTGATTGTTTTGATTGAATTCGGACCAAGGGTGTCTGAATTATTTGGTATTGCTATAGAAGTGCTAAATTGGAAATTGTTTGGTTAAATTGGAAATGTGGACATAGTGTAATAGGTTGTGACATATCGATTGCGAAATTGGACATGTGCATGCATATTGGTATGACCAGATAATTGGCAGTTGTGACCATATGCAGCCACTGTATCCAGAGCTTTAAGCTCAACGCACAGGGCCTCGAGCCCAACGATTTTCAGAGCTTCGTGCTCAACGTAGCAGGGTTTCAAGCCCAATGTTTTCAGAGCCAATGGCTCAACGTATATGAGCTCAGGCGCACGGTCACAACAACGTAATAAAAT
>JANKYF010000006.1:56206648-56217835 GCA_029829435.1 Erythroxylum hondense
ATTTTATTTTAATATCACATAATTTAATTAATATATTTTGTTAATTTTATTTTACAAAATTATTATAATACAATAGAAGGAATTATATAATAGTTAAAATAATTATTAATAAATAACACGAATAAACTTTTTGATAGTAAAATAACACGTAAAATAACACAACAGCGTCCACTAGTTGAGGAGCTCCAACTACAAATTTTTTTCATGTGATGTTGGTAATGGTGGAGGATGACATCTCTCTAGCTGGCCTCAATGGCTTGGAGTTCCTCTCTTCTTTGGATCCCATTTCCCCTAAATCCCACAAAACCCTTGCAAAGCAATGGCCCTTAGTTGTCGTCAGAGACTCTTCTAACGATACCAACGCCCATAACGATTTCTCCGTTTTTCCTCCAATCAACCACGAAAACCTCATCCCATCAAAGTTCGATGCCGACCCAGATGCGAAATCGTTGTTGCTATCGTCGAAGTTGACTAATGTGAAAGCTTCACCGGATACGGATCCTGCGCCGCCAACGGTCACGGTTCCGACGACACCCAGATGGGGACGTGTGGCACTTGAGGTGTTGCGTTCAAAGGTCGTTAATTTTGTGTTGTATGTGATGAGATACAATGTTGGTGGTGGTAGAGAATGTGGGAATGGTAGGCCAATCAAGTTGGTCGGGAACGCTGCTTTTGCGGCGGCGATGGTTGTGGTGTGGTGGTTGTTGCTGCGAATAAGGCGGAGATGGCGGAGGAGGGACCGAGTGGTGCAGTTGTTGCGGATTATTGAGGAGAAAGATGAGGTATGATTTCTTTCATTGTTTGATAATTAATGTTGGTTAAAGTTCCCAAATTAATTTTGTTTAATGTGCTTGTGAAAATGCGTGTGAGAGATGGTACTCTTTCGTCGAGTAGTAGGGCTATATGAATTATTTATCGATCGACTTTTGTTATTATAAACTAGCTAGAACATCAGTTTGTTCGTATGCTAATGGTAATATTGTAACCCATCAATCGGTTGGACGGTGTTTGCTAAGATTATAATTTATAACCTATATCAGGTGTGAATTGGAATACCAATTCCAGATGCTGATGTGGTTTCTAAGTCCTATTTATATTGTTTTTCACACTAGAGAGCTGAAGATGTTAAATTTGGTAGTAACTACATCATAGTAATTGTAGATGGTTTCGACGTGCTCACTTAATATGGTTTTATTGGCAGAAGATTATTCAACTCCTGAATAAAATTGTTCAAATGAAAGATGTACTGCTAAGCCGTCAGAAAGCTCTACCTTCCAAACTGGCTGATTAATTGAGATGGTCTATTTGATGGGGATTTGTTCTCCGACGTTCTCCGAGTTGAGACGACAGGGAAGAGTGATCTAGTGCCGGATTCATTGATGTGGATTTTATGGGTAGATTCTGGTCATACAAGCTTGATCATACAGACATCAGTAGCAATAGAGTTGGTCAAGCTCCGAGTCTCATGTAGTGCGTTGAAGCCGTGTCACGTTACGTACAAGGTAAATTATGCAGGAATTGTAAAGTTTAAGTGTTCCATATAGATTGTCATCCGGTCTGCATGATTGTTTCCTATTGATTGCTTATTAACCATGCTTCTACACTTGGAAGGAGATAATACGTTTTTACGTTCTGAGATGATCTGCTAACAGTGATACGTCTGATGTTCCTTCTGGTTGAGGTTTTATAACCATATATATTTATAAACCTTCTAAATATTTATCGTATGCTTAATTTATCATTAATTTTATTTGGTTGATCAATGCCAACTTTCTTTGGTATTAACAAATTGCAAGCACGAACCTATATGACATAACAATTGAGCCTGATCACCACTACTGTCGGAGAATCTTAAGTTTGCCCGCTAAAGCCTAAGGTTTAAGCCCTTCTTTTTATTCGAATGACTAATAGACATTCAGCAAACCAAATCTTCATCCACGGTACAACAACCTGTTCTAATAGTACTGGTGAATTAATGAGTGCGGAAACAAAAAACATATACATGGCGAAAGCGTAGTTGATTCAGCTCCGTAGCTTGACATTCAATTCATAAAAGATCAAAATACCATATATATAATAGCATTGTCATTGAAATAGCATATCAAAATCAATGCATACTAACTTTATCATACACTTCATATACCAAACTACAAATATATGACCATCAATAATCATGATTATCAATTTATAAATGTTACTCTTCACTGATTGACCATTGAAGAACAAATTTTCAAAGTGTTCTGATACCAAAGTCGTATTGTATTGAAAAGGAAATTCTGATGAACCATACTATCCTATCCCTACATGACAGTGACTGTCACCTCACAAAGTTTGAACCAACAGGACGAAACTAAAGCATGTGAGACACGTCTAGACATTTGTGCTTTCATTCACATCAGCAAACGTCAAGGAATATATCCCTTATTCAAGCGTTACGTCAGTTAAAGGTCACAGCCATAGGAAGGAGACAGTATAAATCTGAAACTTTAAAGAGGGTCTAAAGTAATTTCAAGAAAATAAAAGATTCCAAGCATTTGGTGCGCCTAAATACTCGGTGCAGTATTATGCAAACATTCCTAAAAGCAAAACTCGTGCAGTATTGACTCTGCTGCAAGTAACTCGACATCGCACCTACAGAAAGAGCGTAAGATGCGGCTTTCACATTCACCATCTCCTTAGTTAAAGGATGAACTAACACAAGAAAATCTCAACTAGAAAATTATAGAATAATAAGGAAACACTCTTACTGCTCACATTCCACAGAAACACAACGATCTGAAATGAGCACTTGAGCATTGCACATTTTCCTGCTAATGCAATATGTAACATGAGAAGCTTTGAGGCTTAGATAAAAGGCAAAACACAGAAGAAAATCACAATTGAGAATGATTATAAGTTCTTTTGGTTGACTCAAAATACAACATGAGGAGTTGAAGCTAATAAAAAGAATGCTAACCCTTTGTTCCAAGAAGTAGAACGAACATGACTGGAAAATGCTATTATCAAATTTTCTGCCTCTGACTGATGAATTACATTACCTACAAATTATGACATATTTCCACTCACCCTCTTAGTCTCTTGCCCTTGGATCCACTAGCTCCCTGGGATGAACAGAGTGGCGAATATCAAATTGATCCACATAATTTAGAGGAGTTACAGTCTCATTTCTGATCCTCTTGATCTTGGGGCTAAGCAATCCTCTATGGCCAAAACCATAAAGTTTAAGCACCTGGTTATCAGCGAAATTAAACGCCCTCTCCATGCTCTTCAAGCACCTTTCAACAGGATAATCTCCATAGCTCCCACAAGGCTTGCAACCCACAAAATGAGTCACAAAAGGCCACCTTTCGTCACCTAAACCAGGATGATGCTTCTCAATCATCTCCTCATACCGATCCACCAAACCCGCCCAATACCCATGCAAATAATACTGATTCTCAATATAAACCTTATCCATCCACTGATCCTTCTGTGAAAGTAACAAGTAAATCAAAGCAGACTAATCGTTCGCCTCAAACTTCGACCCCCTCTTCAGATTTGCTGTTAAAATCTTCCTAGCCTCCTCCCTTATTGGCCCTTTAGTACCCATCGGAGCCCAGGCATCAAACAAATCCAAACTCCCCCACCACCGTCACTGGCTCTCTTCTGAGGCTTGTAGTTCTCTTGCCCCATTTATATAAGATTCTTAAATCCCAAAAAGATCATAAGATTAGAAGCTGAGTATGGATGTTTGGTGAGTGTGAGAAAGATGGAGCGAGAAGTAAACCCTCGGATTATCAACAAAAGCTTTGATCGTAATCTTCGAAATCTGTATGTCAAACACAAAGAAGAAGATGGAAAAGATCGAGAGCAGCGAGCAGAGAGTAACGAGGGGTAATACCGGCATAATTCAATTAGCTATCTTCAAATGCTCCGCTAAAGGAGCTGGTAAAAAAATAACTAGTTTGGTTAAATCACCCAACCAGCTCCTAACCAAACAAATCAATAGCTTATTGATATGAGTTAAATATCTAATCTAAGTTAACCAGCCAAAAATCAGCTGAAAAGCTGTTAACCAAACACAGCCTTTATGTTGTTAAAAAATCCGTCTGTCTTACAGTGTTTATTGATTTCTTGGTGTATGGTGTTATGTGAGTTGCGTGTATTTTATTATAACTATTAGATTGGTAAGATAGAAACCAACTGTAAATTTTAAGAAATTGGAAAAGACGGTAGTTTTAGTTATATAAATACTAGTGACAATTGAATGTTCATATAACTAACGTTTGTAGTCTCCTTCAGCTAGAATAACTCTAGGATCACTTTTTTTTATATAAAGGGAAAGCAACAAAAATTACATGGTAATTTTTGGGTGACAGATCCTCGACGCATCCTCTAAGAGGATAGGTATGCATTCGCTGGGAAGATGCTCAAGATGGGTAATCCCGAAGGAACACTGAGAGGCTGAATAGGCAAGCCAGTCCGCACAACGATTGCCCTCTCGGTACCCGTGTTGAACGATGACAACCCAGTTACGGGAGAGTAGGACATGGATACTCAACACTAAAGGGTGTGGGGAGGCAGCCCGCGCCTGAGCAGAAGAGAACATGTCGTACACAGAACGTGAATCCACCTCTAAGACGATATGTCGTGTAACGCCCCACATTAGGGGTTAGAATAATAAAGGGTGTTACATGTCGGTACCCCAAGGACCATGCTAACTTAAGGCCCGACAAAACCCCCCAATATTCTTCCATTAACGGGAAACACTCTAGGATCACTTTGTATTGTACGACAAGAATTTGTGGTTGAGAGTTTGACTTTGGAAAGAGGCCTTAGCTCTACTAGAGAAGATGCAAAACCGAAATAACTAGGATTCATGTATAGTCGTTTCCTTCTCTTTCTTTCAAATGGAAACTTAATATATTGGACAACTATCAATTTAGGAAAACCCATTGTGAAGAAGAGTTTCGAATGTTGGATTGGCCTGCATTAGTCCCCAAGGTGTTGGATTGGCCTGCATTAGTTCTTTTGTGTACCCAAAAAAAAAACGTATAACTTCTATACGAGAACTACATAGTTAGCCGAACGCAATCGGACTACTTTCAAATATTTTTAGTGGTCTAATTGAATAAAATATTAAAATTTGAACATTTTAATTCCGGATTTCCCAAACAATATGACATGCCATCAATTAATATTAAGTATATAATTCTCACATTAATCATAAAAAATTAACAGAAGTTAATGTTTTGGGTTAAAGATATGTAAAAATCACTTTTCCTCCAAAATAGAAATTAACAATAATTTAATCATAATATTGGGATTCCTTGCAAATATTTATTCTTGTGGATAATCGTACAACGTATCCATTATAGTCTTTTATTTAATATTTGCCATCACCGATTTAATTGAATATTTGGAACCAAGAGTCCAATTTAATTGGAAAATAGTAAGTAAAGTCTATTCTATAGGGACTTTGTGATGGTAAGCCAATAATATTCTAATATATATGCGTCCTCGACCTTTAGTTGTGAACTCCGCCTTTTTGATTTGATGATTTGGGAAGTTGTATACAAATTTATATAGAAAACGGTCCACGGGCCTGCTCTTAGAGTATATTCTCAAGTTCAACGCAACCAAGTAGTACAGTGCATTTTTAATTCCTTACATATCTATATAAATAAGAGCTAGGCACAGAGGTCTGCTGCACACATAGAAAGACCGGTTTCATTAATCAGGGCATAGCTTTGTATTCATTCAATGGCCATGTTCAACGCGAAAGGAGGCAATTTAATCAAAATGGTGCTGTCTGCTTTTCTTCTTCTACTAACCTTCCATTTCCAAGCTGGTAAGTTAATTTCTTACTAACTCGTAACGCCATACTAACTAACTGCAGAAGTAGTAAATCCTTTCTAATCCTTTGGTTTTGTACATTGAAAATTGTGTGGTTGTTCAGCTAAGGGATACATACCGAGATGTCAAGCGCCTTATGCTTATAGAAACGGAGATACTTGTGAATCTATTGCCCAGACCCTGCGAGTAACTCATTCAACCTTCCAAGCATGGAATCCCAATCTGGATTGTGATAATATGTTCGATGGACAGTGGCTGTGCAGCGGCTATCAAACCCCGTTAACTCCTCACACCTGTCAGATAGCGTATGGTTTTATACGTGGCCTTGATACTTGTGGAACTGTTATTTCACAGTTCGGTTTGTCTATGCCGCGCTTTCAAGAGATGAATCCTGGTCTCAATTGCAACAATCTCTTCGATAATCAATGGGTTTGCATATTCATGTATAAAAATTAAATTGAGTTTGAATAATCATTTCCAACGAAAAATAAAACTACAAAGGCTTCCATGTACTGGGAAGTTGTCCTTTGCGTTTGGTTTTATTTTTGTATTAATAATAAATATTTTTAGCAATTTAAAACTGCATGCCCAATTCCTTTCTTCTTCTTGTAATGATGTTTGCTGATTAATATGTTTTTTTTTTAGAATTTATTCATATGTATGCTGCTGTTACGGGCTCTATCCCATTTATTGATGATGCAAACCACCCTGATTTATTAATAAATAGGTAACAACATATTTATTAAATTGTTTAGAACGACTATGCTTTTTAAATTGTTGCCTAGATTCTAAATTAGCTAGAATATTACAATATTTTCTCGGTTGAATAGCTGTATTATATAACTATTAAAGAAGTAACTGTGTTGAAGAGACTTGGTCAGGCTGCGGAAAGCTTTTCCAAACTGTCGGGCCTGTATCCAATCGAGTGCGTTTTTCAAGTATCAGACATGAAGCACAAGAATGGCCAAGTTCCTCCAGTTGATGAAAATTTTGTGAGGAAAACTTATGTTAGGATCAACTATAACAAATGATTAGAGAATTTCAAACAAATTACTTAGCAGAAACACAGAGTGACAAAAGAACACAGGATTCTAGCAGCAAAGCACCACAAAAGCTTCTTCCTACGTACAAGTTCTTACCTTAATCTTTCTACTACAGGCTGTCTACATCTCAGTGCAACAGTGACTTCACTCCATGAAAGTCTCCATGACATCGTGATACAACCCAGCTTCTGAATTCCTATATTCCACCGGCTGGTGCGGATGATGATCGACTGAAGTTGAAGAAGATGACGAAGCCATTCTTGCAGGCAATGTAAAGCTTCGCTTGAACTTGTTTTCCATTTTTCTTATGTTATCAGGATGACTATCTAAGCTCAAGAACTCATTAGGATTTGTGCCACCCGTGTTATGCATAATTGAACCATCTGAATTTGGATTGGGATTTTTTCCTTCAAGGATAAGAGGTTGGTTACTTTGATCAGTTTTGTTTCCTAAGCCATCAGGATTAAATAAAAGCTTGGCATCATCAGTTCGTCCTGTGAGAGCATTGAAGAAAGACAATCCATTAGGCCACTTGATATCATTATCTTGCTCTCCCATCGTTTCTTCCATTCCGGTTTCAGATGAATGAGGGAGTAAGAACATGTGAGGCTCATCTCTGGCTTGAGGAAACCCAAGTCTGGCTGCTGGGTTTTGAAAATTTGAAGAAGAAAGCATAGCTGCAGATGGAAGTGGCCTTTGACCCCAGTTGAAGAGTGGAGAAGGTGGTCGTGTTGGAATTCCAGATTGTTTAGTTGGAATCGACGAAGAAGTGGCAGCATTTCTCGTTGAGGAGAAGAGCTGGGATAGGTAGAAACCCGATTGGTAGCCAAGTGATTCAAAAGTATGCCTCATTCTCAGTACAAAATGAAGGTCCTCAGGTATCTAAGAACAGAAGCAGTATTTGGTTAGTAGACTGTTTAAAAGAATGTTATTCCCAAAACTTCAAATAAAAGGAAAAGAGATGAACTAACAATCTTGCAGGAACCCAGTTGCAGTAGGCCATGGCCAGCTTGAATAACAGCAATTGTCTGGTAAAGACAAATTAATTGGAACAAATTTTAAGCAATGGAGATTAAATGACTGCTATTAGAACAAAGCATTAACAACAAACGTTAAAGCTGATCATTCTGATACCAACCTGAATGCCAGACTCAAATTGATCCGTCCATTCAGGAGGAAGCTGCAATTATAAGACCACAAAAACAGAAATGTTAAACATCAATCACCAACATATGATATTACATCCGAGATAGACAAATAACAATAGATAATTATATTGCCACATTCCAAGGTTTCTTATATTTGTAACTAATACTAAAAATTTTGAAGAGATGCGGGTCTTGCTGCATACAGCATCAAAAGAACTCTGCCAGTAGTTGGAGATATTTGGTTCACATTCAGTTGGCTCTTTGAAGACCCATTTATGACACTTATCGGAGGCAACTTTTCCCATCAACCTGCTCAAAGGAATTAAAGAAGATACCTGTTAAAAGACCCCAATACACAAGAAGGATTCTTATTCTTTAGCTTCAATCTAACAACTTTCCTACAAAACATCCCCTAAAACAGACACATAATTATAACAACACCTACCCAGTACCCACCCTTCTCCATAATTATATAACTGAATGGACATTTTGCTGAATGCTTTCCTGACAGGATCCTCCCCATCAATGTCTTCCGAGCAATCTCCCACTCTTCCTCGGCAAAACCCATCTTCCCACATCAACATCCTTCGCATCGTTTCATTTCATGTGTCAAAAGACGTTATTAGAACCTTGGTATCGCATGTGAACAGTGAACGTACATACACAATCTGTTTGATGTCTATACATGCTTCTGCAAATACTAATACTAAAGATTTGAAGATTCAGAGACAAAAAACCAAAAAAAAAAAAAAAGGCAAAGAGCAAGAATAGAGAAAAGGGAATGTCAAAAGGGTAACGTCCCCACCATTAATTACCAAAACACCACTTATCATCACTATTTGGAAAGTTTTGGAAATTGATTTTACCAAAATAAAAAACCATCCATCGTAAACAAAAGCTCTCTGTTTCCTTGCCTGTGAGTTATGTTTATTAGTTGAAGCTAAAAAACAGCCAACTACTTGCTTGGCTGCTAGGAAAAGACCGGAGGAAAGAATAGGCAAAACAAACTCTTTTCCGAAATGGTAACTTGGAAAATCATAAAAACCAAATAGCTGGGACTAAAAGCTCGATTTAATCCCATATCCACCTGGTTTTGTTAGTAACCAAGAAGAAGAATCAAACAAACAAGCAATCAAGCAAGCAATACTCACAAACTTCCATTATCGTCTCCAACCTTGCAACCATTACCACCCCTGACTCGTCTGCAAGACAAATGAAGAAGTAGCCATTTAAGGAAACACTTCAAAATCAAAGAAGAAGCAGCAGAGAATTACAGAATCTGAGAGAATTGGTAGAGACAAAAAGCGTATGGAAAGAGCGAGTACGGGCGAGGACGAATAGTCCAGAAGACAGAGTAAGTCCATTCTGAGTTGAGACAGACGCTTCTGAGGGCCTCATGAAGGGCCATCATCCCAACAGCTTCTTTGCTTCTATCTGCTCCTCCTGAGCCCACCATCTCTCTCTTTCTCTACAAGTCTCTCTCTTGCTGTGTCTCTCTAATATTATGTATCTATCTTTCTCTATCTACATATGTCAATTGTAAGCCCTCTTTTTCACTTGACTATTAACTTGCCTCACGACTCCTTTTCAGTGCTGCTTCTTTTATTATTCATCTCTATCTTCCCTTCTTGTCTTTGCCACTTCTTAAGTTAAAACTCGGCCTCCCTTTCTCTGTATCCCTCTATCTCTAGCTAGCCATTGGTTCTATATATATGTTCCTTTGCTTTTATCCTTTTAATACGAAACTCCGCCACAGAGGTGAATGAAGAGACCCTCTGTTTGTTTTGCCCTTTGAGTAATGGTGGGTGATCTTTTGATGTAAAGAGTGCTTGAGAGGGTTAAAAGAGGGGAAAGAAAAAGGTGCCGAAGCAATGTTTTACCCCACCAGACTCCATAAAAAGTGGGGACAACTTTTCATTTTCACTCTGCCTCTTCTTCTCTGTGCCAGTTATAGTGAGTGACAGGGAGGTGGAAAATGACGCTAGGGAATTTTGTCGCACTTAACTATATTCAATAGTTAAATTTTTGTTCAATAGTTAAAACAATGTTGTTTTAGCTAATAGACAAGACACGCTAGTCTTTCAACTTCTGTCAAAATTGTCTATTTCACTACAATAGTTTAAGTTATTGTATGAGGTCAATTTAATTAGTTTTATATATTCACTAGCACACCCCTCAAATAAAAGTCCTTTAGGCTTAAAACTTGCACAGACCTACTTTACTTTGTGCTTAATTTAATTAGAATTGGTGAGTGGTAGGATTCGAGCTCACGACTATTTGATCATTGAGGCTCTGATACAATATTAAGTAATCATTTCATCACAATAGCTTAAACCGTTGTGTGAGGCCATAAAATTGGATAACTTTGTTGTTTTTTTGAAAATATCAGGAAAATATTTTGGGAAATTAGATTTAAGTAGACTGGATGGGTACGTCCTGCAGTATCAAATATGTTTGCGGAGAGGGGTTAGTACTTAGTTTAGTCCATATAACTTGCCTAGGTAATAAATAATAATAATTACAATAAGGTACTGTATTAAACTTATTTATAGACGATGGAATGTTTGACTAACTTAATAAATTAAGTATAATTCCTATTTTTGGCAAATACAATATGACTTTAAAAAAAATTCATTTATATATATATATACAAATAAAAATAATATAAATGAAAACTTTCATAATAAATGAGCTAGGTGATTGAATTAATTTTCCCTGTACATTAATATTATACAATTTAATTTTAGAAAAGCGTGAGGAATTTCTAATCTCTGGACTCTGGACTCTGGACTCTGGACTTGGAGAAATAGACACGTTGTAACTTCAGGTACACAATTTACTCATCAACAAAAAGTGAGTGGAACTGAAAAGGACTTGCAAATGGTGGTGTTTAGGTTTTCTTCGCGGCCTTTTCGATAATTCACCGGTTGTATAAGATACCCAGTCACCGCTTTATACAAAAAGAAGGACGTGGTAATGTAGGAGGGACTTATCCTTTACTTTGCATGAGGACAAATACATCAAATCAAATACATTTCTGTGATAATCAAACAAATATTTAATATTTCACAATTTATAAGTTAATTATTGAATTAATACCCATTCACAAAATTAAACCTTTTTAAATTATTATCATATAATATATTTTACTTTTATTGTAC
>JANKYF010000006.1:56298330-56309309 GCA_029829435.1 Erythroxylum hondense
CTAAAAAATTTTAAATTATTAATTTTAACATACTTATTTTATTAATTCATTCTAAATATTTCAACTATTATATTTTTACCTCTTTTCTTTGATAAAATTTTATCCACAATCACACCACAATATTTTAAATTATGTATATAAATACTCTTTAATTTTAAATTATGTGATAAATGAATGTTGTGTAATTTAAAATTGTGTGGTGTTATTGTATATAAATACTCTTTAATTTTAAATTATGTGGGCATTATAGTAATACGATTATTACTACGCATGCGTGTTTACGCGAGAAAAGAGGGGCGGGAGAGTATAAAGTATAAACTAAATACGGGAAATAAGAGTTAAAAACACCTTAAACAATTTTTGTGTGTATTAATTATTAACATGACGTGGCCGTTTCTATATCTCTACCCCTAAACTATCCAAATTCCGAATCCGCAAAGCCACGTCTCCATTTCCATTGCATCACCCTTCTTTCCCATGGCGCACGTTAGACACACTCAGTACCCAAAGAAAAAAGCTTTTTTTTTTAATTACAAAAAGTTCAAAAAGTAATACCACTCTTTATAGTTTTAGCTTAACAGATTAGAAGATAATGAAAAGAGTGTTTAGAGATGACGTGAAAACAGAAATAGAAGAATTATTGGGGCGGTGGTGCTACGGTGGCTCCGATTGAAGAGGGGTTTGGGGAATTGACCTTTTCTGCTAACATGCGCCCTTCCCCCTTTTTGCTCTCCCCGGTGATCTAAGTCCTGCCGCTGGATTTGCTCCCCAGCTTCTCATCGATCTTGACCGTCTGATATACCGACTAAAGCGGCTTTTCCTTGTAGGGACGTAGCTAGCTCAAATGGGGTGTTAAATATGGAAACTTTGGTGTTTGTATGAGCATCTTTCTCAGTTTCTAGGAATTTTATTGATCCAAATCGTAATTAAAATCTGTGTATTAGGTGAAAGGGGCTGCTTTATATATATATATATATATAATGGAAGATTTCTAGTATTTGTCTTTGTTTCGGGAGTTTGTGTGATTCTTGGTTTTGCTGGGGAGTGAAAGAAGTTTTGTTCTTTTATGGTATTGGGTGAGAATGGAGGGGAAGGAGAATAATTTAAACAAGGAGGGGGGTGGAGGTAATAGCTAAGGTGGAGATGGCTTCATAGATAGAAGCAAAGTGAGGATTTTGCTTTGTGATAATGATTCCAAGAGCTCCGAGGAGGTTTTCACTCTCCTTTTGAAATGCTCCTATCAGGGTACTTTTAATTTTCTTGAATTTATATGACGGCTTTTCATTTGTTTTCTCTTTTTGCCTTTTTCTTGTTGAAGATCTAATTGTTTTTTTATTTTTTTGGGAATGAGCCATTATGGATTTGGATAGAACATGCTTGAATCAGCTCATTTAGTTGTATTGAATTTCTTTATGACTACACCGAATGATTTGCTATGGAATAGACGTCTCAGAGTTGTGGAATTTTCACCCATAGAGACTGTAAACTCACTTATGTCAGTCAAAACAGAACTGGTTCCTGGTTCTTTGGAGTTTCTTTTCTCTTGTTTGAATGGTTGATTGAGAATCTAGAGAATTGGGGACATTGACTTCTATTTTCATGAATTCATTTTCTGGCCGGGCTAGGAGATTTCACTGACAAAAAAATGATGAACTTGTGCCATTTTTTGAAGATATGGCAATAAATTTTAGCTCAGTGCGGATAAGATGAGTCTTTTATGTTTTAATGATGTAAACAGCACACAAAATTGAGTGTAGGAGCACTTAAACTCAATTTTCTTAAACATTAGTATAAAAACCTACGATGAATTTTCCCTTAAGAAGTTGAGTTATTTCAATTATTTGATTAAGAAGTTAAATTTTTGTTTCATATGTTTGGACTTCTAGTTAGTCTTATTGGTGCTTTCCAAACTTGCATTAGTTTATCGCATGCTTGGGTGCAATTAATACATCCCCGGTTTATGTTGCAGAAAACTTTAAAGAATCTGTTTTGTTTGAACTACTGCAAAACTTTCTTAAATAATGAGGAGTCTCTTTCTGCATCTGGTTCCAATCTTTGTCACTTTGGAAATGCTTTACAATTTAGTAGCTTGACACGTGTGCTTTGCGTTTTCCAAATGATCCTATGCTGCCTTGACTACACAGTTACATCAGTGCGATCTGCCAGGCAAGTAATTGATGCACTAAATGCCGAGGGAACTGATATTGATATCATACTTGCGGAAGTTGACCTTCCAATGACAAAAGGCATGAAAATGTTGAAGTACATAACTAGGGATAAAGATCTTCGACGCATTCCTGTCATTAGTAAGCTTATTTTGTTAGATCTGCTTTTGATCTTTATTGTTGCAATTGTTTTTCCAAATCCCAATATTAACATGTTTTTCCTTTAACAAGTGATGTCGGCGCAGGATGAGGTTTCAGTAGTTGTCAAGTGCTTGAGGTTAGGGGCAGCGGACTATCTTGTGAAGCCATTACGTACTAATGAACTACTCAATATATGGACACACATGTGGAGAAGGCGGCGAATGGTTTGGTTTACTTTTGCTTACATAGTTGGTCTTTTTATTATTCTCTCTCTATCTTCCTCTTTCGCTTGCTCTTCACCCAACCTTAGATCAAGGGAATATGATGGTCTGACATTTTTCACGTTTTATGTGGTTTTCATAGAGAATAATGTAATATATTTCATGGTCTATAGGCATACTTTGCATGTGCTCCACTCGGAATATAGTGTTATCAACATAAGATTCCATAAATAGCAACATGGGTTTGCATGGTATAAATAAGGGGGATACCAATATTTTGTTCAGAAGCGTGGGTCACTGGCTAGTGCTCTAAGCTTGATTCTCATATTCTTTTTGTAAATCTTCAGCATAAGTGATTGAAAAATGGAAGCATTATCCCGTGTCATGGAATGTTCTATCACAAGAATTAGGGTAGTATGGTTTCATCTACTAACAACAACCTGTATGTCTCATGCATAAATCTTCAAGGCAACTGTCTTTGTAATTCTATTTTTTCTTTTTTTTGTAGTTATCAACTTAAATTATTATGTATATGAACAAATAAGAAGGTATTTTTATGTCTTTGCGCTTGCAGCTTGGATTTGTGGAGAAGAACATCCTGAACTGTGATTTTGATCTGGTGTTATCAGATCCTAGTGATGCCAACACAAACAGTACTACCCTATTCTCTGATGATACAGATGACAAGTCTCGGAGGAGCACAAATCCAGAAATGGGGGTGTCAGCTCATCAGGAAGATGAGGTTAGTAGATTATGGACTTGAATATAGCATAATGGCACGTAGTTACTTGTGGTGGAATAACAAACTTCTGTATCTACATCTTACTGCATCCTACATTTCAAATTTGGTATTATTGAAGCAAACATTGGGCAAGAGGAGTGATAGACTACCCCTGAATATATTATTTGAGCTGATTTTGGGGCCATGATTCTTTATCAATATGTCTGCACGTGTCAACCTTAAATGATGTAGAGATAATATTTAAAAAATGTATGATTGGTATTCCTGACAGCATTTCGATCCTAAATTCTGAAACTGGCATTCTCGTTTCTGTTTTAATTACACTTTTGGATACTTTTTTGTGTGAAATAGTTTATCTCTTTGTTGTTCTGGTGAGCCCCACTCGATGCTACTGAGAGTCATTTATATCTTTATGAGATTGATGAGAAATGAAATTGCAAGACAATTTTATTGTTTCTGCACATGGTTCATGGTCAAATTGTAAAATGTACTTGTCTTTGGCAACTTATGCTTGGAAGTTAACATAAGAAACTAATAGAAATGTAGGAGGCATGAATTATCTTTTCTGTAATTTCTTTCTAATCAAGAGACATCAATGATTCTCTGTGCTTTCTGTTACATGGACAAGGCAGAAGCAAGGAAATTTTGCAAAATGGCTTATTTTCCTTTTTGGACTACCTGTCATGTGCAGAGTTCATTGGGTTGAATTAGGATTTCATTCCCAGCAGCTTGTCAGGCATTCTGAAACGCTTAAATGAATTGTCAAAAATTTTATTAATGTAAAAGTTGATTCTGTGTCTCAGTCTGCTGTTGTTGCTGTTGAACTTCCACCGAGTCATGCGCGGGAGTATCGACCTGATGTGCCAGCAATCAGCGACCACAGAGCAGGTGACTAACTACAGAATCATCCAACTGCTACTTATCCAATGTTATGTTTGGTATTGACTTTGTTTGGTTCCACTGGTGATTTGCTATCAGGGATAACATACAGAAGAAATAGAGGTAACCAAGTATTTGGTGAACCTAATTAGGGAATGACTTGTTAATCTTCAGGTGTTCATTCAAGATCACAAGCATGCTTGTTCATCACAATTTACTTCTATGTCTTTGAGGTCATTTTGTGAAAATGGTGAAAGGGTTATGCTACGATCTTGCTTAGGCATTTTTCAGTTGTTACTTCAAATTTCATTCAAGCATAACTCTGGGTCCCATTAGCTATTGTCTTAGAATTTTAAAGTGGCAAATTGTAAATTTCAGATTTGTTGTGCAGGACATGTATCATCTGGTCCAAAAAAGAGTGAATTGAAGATTGGAGAATCATCTGCCTTCTTTACTTACGTTAGATCAAGCACAACCAAGAATGATTCCCTTGTGTCTGTTCCCACCGAGGACAAAATCCCTCAAACTTTGAGAATGGAAGATAAAATGCATGGTCCGCCAGTGACTAGTGGTAATCAGTTACATGAAAAGGGAGAAGCATGGGAGAGCTATTCTCAAGATGACTTCCGTAGCAGTTCCAGTATCCCAGATTCCCTTTCTCTTGAGAGATCTTGCACCCCACCTTTATCAAGAGAATTTCCTGAAAGTAATTTCAAGGAAGAAAATCTTCCTCAGGTGCTCATGCATCCAAGGAATGAATCTCCAGTTGATGCTTCAGGTTTATCTACACAAAATGTCTATCCGTATTACATATCAGGGGTTATGAATCAAGTCATAATGCCATCATCAGCACAACTATATCAGAAGAACTTGCATGAGCTGCAAAGTCATGCTACTTCAGTCATTCTTCCTCAATACAATCATCTTCAGCAATGCCCCCCTCATATGAATGGGATGGCCTCATTCCCGTATTACCCTGTTGGCATATGCTTACAACCTGGTCAAATGTCTAGTTCTCCTTCATGGCCATCCTTTGGAAGTACGTCATCCTCTGATGCAAAACTGAATAACATAGATAGAAGAGAGGCAGCGCTAATCAAGTTCAGACAGAAAAAGAAGGAGCGCTGCTTTGATAAGAAGATTAGGTATGTTAATAGAAAAAAATTAGCTGAAAGAAGGCCACGCGTTCGAGGACAGTTTGTGAGGAAGTTAAACAGTGTGAATGTGGATCTTAATGGGCAACCAACCCCTACTGACTATGAATATTATGAAGAGGATGATGAGGAAGAGCTTGCATCAAGGGATTCTTCCCCAGAGGAAGATCCTTCGGGATCATAGGTTCTTGTTTCTGATTAACAAGGTACCCTATACTTTGTAGATAGTCCACGCAGTTATTATGGTTTTCTTCTGGAAGCGCTCAAATGAAGTTTCCCTGGTCCATATGGATGAAAAATGACAATGCTTTACTATTCCTGCGAGGGATTGGTTTGGATCAAGTTGCAAAAAAGCGGGAACTCTAACCTGAGCACCCGGGTTGATGCTTAAACTGCAAAATTGTTGAACTTGAGTTGACGGTGGCCCAAAAGAAGGATTGCTGGGAGTCTTTAAGATGAGGCATGCATCTCGAGGTTGTGCTCTGCCAGGAGAGAGCAAGCTCTATCCATGGCATATCCCTGTGGTTCACTCCCTAAAAGGATGGACTGCTTCTTGAAACTTCAAAGGGAAAGTCTTTAAGAGTGTTGATGTTCCATAAGGAGAGGGTCGTATTTTGAATCTTATGATGCCATTGAAAATGTTTGAACACTGTTAAAAGAGTTCCAACAGTATAGATTGGCCGTAGCCTATACTGATTTCAAAGCAACTTAACCTTCTACCTTCATGTAACTGTTTCTCTCTCTGACGTTTGTTTGTTTTCTGGAGCCGTAAATCTTTGATGTCCTGTAACGAAGTTATGCAGAAACCAGCATTTTCTGTGTGATAAGAGTTGATGTTAACATTCGATCAGTTCATCTAATAATAGTGGCCAACGCAGGTTCTGGAAAAGCTTGCTTGAATGCATGTTATACACTTTAAACACGCAATTGCAAATTAACGGTGGTGGTAGTATTGATTTCAGAGTTTATGTCTCATTTTATCCGTAGCACTAGTGCATGCCTTTTAAGCTGAAGTGCACAACTGGCATTGTTCGGTAATTTTGTCTTCTGATTTCTGAGCAGATGAATTAAAAACAATCGGCAACTCTTTAGATAAGACGACCCACCGAACTAAAATGAACAGAAAGGAGATGCTTTGATAAGAGAGACGAAAGAATCGGGCTATAAGTAAATTCTAGATCTTCTATTCAATATTATTCTGTTTTATTGTGTCTAATAAATCTCAGTCATTTATTTATGTGAGTCTTATGTAGATCTCGCGTAAAGTCCACGTGAGTTCCGCAAAATAAATGACTAAAATTTTATGAGATAAAATAAAACAGGATAATATTGAACAGAAAATCTTATTCATAACGTAACAGTGGCTAGCTCCGTGGAAAACATTCGAATCTGGTGCTTTAGGATCAAAAACGTGCAAAAAAACAAAATAGCGCCAACTTACACAGACGAGAAAAAAAGAAGTTTACTATTAAAAATTAAAAAAAGAAGATATAAATAGAAGGAACTGGTCTCAGACATCACGTACCAAACAAACTCCGAAAAGGAAAGGACATACAGAAATTTTACTAGGCAGCTTTTTGCTTAAATAGATATCCGAGAAACTTCTCTCATCACTCATCACGGATTATCAATTTTTCTGCCACTATCCGGACCCCAGCACTCTCCATGTAGTCGTATGTATCGAGGGTAACGTATGCATCCACAAGCGAATCTGCTTTGAACAAATTAATAAGCTCTGCGATGTCGGAGTCAGAGTTGGTGAACACAGGCTCTTGTATGGTTCCACCAGGACCTATCTTTTGAATCTTTGTCACAACCATAGAGCCACTCATACCAGTTGCTCTTGCGGGCATGCTGTGAGAAGAAGGTAGTGAAAGATTAAGTGAATCTAGAGTACAAGAAAGCTGCATAGGGGACAAGTTTGCACTCGTAAAGCTAAGGGTTTGTATGCTAAAATAGAAAGAAGATAATCTAACCGCAATCTCGCCGTAGGATTACGGCCGTAAGTTTTCACGATAGACTTCCATTCTGAGATGCTACCTGATTTCTGAAAAACTTCATATGCAACCCGATCACATTTATCAAGAATTCTGTATAAGGGTGGGGATGCATCGATCACGAAAGTCAGCGATAGCCTCCCATCATCAGTTAGTGTTGGTTTTAGTCCATATCGGACCCTCAAACGAGGGCAAAAAAGCTTCAAAGCAATGTCTTTGTGCATCAATATCATTTTTTGACCCGGATAAGAAAATTGCTGGCCAGATGCTCTAATAGAACTAATTGACACTTCATCAGGGTATACAAATCTCTCTGAAAGAGTGCAATCTGCCAGCAGGTTAGCTGGGGGATTCAATTCCTGCAGAAATCGCAACCTAATGTAATTGTGGGGTATATCATGCATCATGCATCAGGAAAAAAAAAAGATGACGGAACATTGGAAATTAGTCAGGGCCTGATTATCTCCGAGGAGTGCATTTACTCCAGCATAATCGTGTGTCAAAGACAAGGATTGAAAACTTACCAACCATAATAATGCAGCAAAATGCTTGAACACTTCAAGGTTAGTTTTAGCGTCCTCCAAACTCCTAATGAAGCAGAAGACACAGAATCATCATTATAACTCACCGGAGTTCTCATATAGAGGCCTTTGGAATTAATTATACCTATCTTTCGGCTTCCCCAGCCCAAAATAGGCTGCAATAGTCCCCAGCTGCAAATACAAGAAAACAAAAACACAACAACATCACTCAGAAGTTTCTCCATTCCCTATATGGAAATGTAATTATCAAATAATGTGGGTGGTACAATCGTTGTAAGGTAGTCACAAACTCAAAATGCCAGTTCACTTCCAGTTTTCATAGTTTGAAGTCGCTAAAAATTTTCTTTTTTTCTTTTGGTATAAAGAAAGTATAAATATTAACAAACTCCCTCGCCCCATATCAGTTACCGTGATTACAACCGGAGAAATACTACAATGTTTACGGCCACCACGCTAAAGTGGTGGTGGTTAAAGTTGTTAATAATTTGCACAACCCAAATGTTTCTCCATGAACATGCTGTAGCGTAATTACCTTAATGTCATCACGAGCTATGTTTCCAAACCTTTCTTTCCACAACTGCAGTGTATCAATGTACCCCTTGGCCTCCGGTGGGGACCCCCCAATCTCCGCAAACGCGTCCTTTATGCGGGGGCAACCAAACCCTAGTATGTTGTGTCCCGCCCAGATCCTCTCTTCATGAAAAACAAAGATTTTAATTCAAACAGTTGCGACATAATCTACCATTATACGCTTATAAAAGCTCAACAATCTTTGTTAGATCAAAGTTTTGTACTGGGTGATTGGAAGTTGACGCTTACAGTATGTCATTATATATAACATAACTATTTTTCCTATAATGTACAAACTATGCTACTGATGCCAATTATTTGTTGTATACTAAGTGCGAAAAATTCAAACTTTCTATCTTGTGATGCTCGAGAATAAATCATTTGTTGATAGCAACTGACCGTGGAGGAGTTCGTGGACTGTGCCAGCAATTTCTGGGAAGAGAGGAGCGGATGCAACGGCCATAGGAGTGATGTCGTTGGAGGCTGGTCTTACCAGGGTAGAGTATGTGCCTCGTAAGTTCAAAGTCCTCCTGCAAACTACAACTGCTCCAAACTCAACAATGGGAGAGCTGGTGGTCTGGTCTCTAGCACATGAATCGAGGAACTCTGTTTTCAAGTCAAAGAACACGATATCCGGCCACTCCTCACTCGGATTATCCACCATCATCATGGTTGCTGTGCCTGTAGTCATCTTGCTTCTTCATCCAAAATGGTTCTGAGAGGAGTAATTATATAGCTGAAAATAACCAAAAAGCGCCTAAACTTGACCTTCCAATAACATTCAACTGCTTCTTAGAGAAGGAAACAAAAGAAGGAACGTACAGAACTTCTTTTAGGGACGATAGCTTAACGACCAAGAACCAATGAATTATGTGATCAAACGAATTTGAACCCCACAAAGTAGATGCTGATCACTTGCTTTTTTAAAGTGACGAAACACTAAAAAAACAAATTTATAATTTTGTATTATAATAGATAAATTAGCAATTTACCGAGTAATAACCTTGTTTAAGAAGCCTATAACTAACTCTTCCCAGTTCTCACCAAGTTTCAATTTATCATCTTTTTCTTGCATTATCAATTCAAAAATAAAAAAGAAATACAGTGGTGAAATAGCTTTCAAGTTTCAACCCATTACGTTTTAGACAAGAAGTCATCTAATAAATCATTCATATAAATATTGTCGTTTCTCTCTTTATAGAATTTATATGTTAATATTTTATTTTTCTAATAAATTTACGTAGACATATTTTCTAAGTCTTTAGTATGTTGAAATTGACTTAGTGATCAAGGATTTGAGTAGGGACTCATGTGTTGTTGCTTTTTGTATTTTTCATGGTGCTGAGTTACCCTATAACCTAGTTTGGTGTGGGTTATTTGCATATATACTTTAATTTTCGTTAATTTTGGTTTGGTACGTATAGTTGATATTTATGTTTTTATTTTCAAAGTTTACGGTTAAAGGAAAAAATTATCGTCAAATCAGTATCTTCTTCGCAAGAAAGCGAGAAGAACGTCGTAAAGACAAAACAAAAGGAAATTAACATTAATCCCATAGTGCAGGTGAGTTAGTAAGGGATTTTCCTAGCTTAAGTGAGGTCGTGGGTTCGAACCGTTCTCATATATACAGTCATTTAAAATTTGAGATCAGAGTTTTGTCTCTTATAAGTGACCTATTCGACTCGAGTGGGAATTACTTTGAGAGTGAATGACTTAAAGGAGTCTTCTCATAATTGAGACCCTCCTAAAATATCTCGTGGACAAAAAAGAAGAAGAAAATTAACACTATATTAATATTAATATGAGGATATTGTAAAATTATTTTAACTTGAATGGTTTCGCTTATGGGATAAATTAACATCACTGGGGACGTAGAAAACAAGGTATGAATTTTGAACCAAATTAAAATGAATTACTAATTGATCATAAAGTATGAATTTTTTATTTTGATAATAAATACATTATATAAGTATTGCACAAGTTTCAAAAACAATGTTATCTAGAGAAAGTGTAAGAAAAGGGCATTAGATCATCTGTGCCACTAACCTCGTACATATTTTGTCCCAAAACAAAAATGTCGATGTTTTAATAACTGATAGCTTCCACTTTTTTTTCACCCAAGCCAAGCCAATCGACGCCTCATCTTCTCTTTGATTTGTTTCCCGCCTTTATCTGTGAATGTACGATTTGTTTTTACTTGGGTTACAAAGAAAACAGAGCTGATTCATAAATCCCCGTCTTTTTGTTTTAACTGTTTAAGCAAGAAGATTGATGACAGAAAGTTGACATATAGAATGCTCTCTGAAATAACTAAGTTATCAATAAATTCGCAGACTATCCAAAATAAACTTTTCAGCACTAATAAAATAGCAATCGCAAGAGCAAAACTCCAAACAAAACACCGACGTTTGATAACGCAGTTCGGCAAACTTGCCTATGTCTGCGGGGCTTTCACCCAGATTAATTTCTTCCACTGTAGTTCTCAAAAACAATTACAAAGATTGATCAATCCCGTACACCTCAATCTATGTAACTAACCCACAACCTAACTACCCGTGAAAGACTTTC
>JANKYF010000006.1:56320868-56331059 GCA_029829435.1 Erythroxylum hondense
ATGTCCCTTACATGTCTACTTTTTAATAAAAAAGATTCAATGTTTTAACAATTAGTCTAGTATTTCGATTATATACTCTTTCACTTTTTTGATGATAGGTTATCTCTGCTAATTCAAGTCAAACAAATACAATTGCAGCACCAACATTGCCATTTAATCTCGAGGTTCGATTTGTAATCTTGTTTTTCAATTTCAAGTCCCTTACATGTCTACTTTTTAATTAAAAAATTCAATGTTTTAATAATTAGTCTAGTATTTGGATTATATACTCTTTCACTTTTTTGATGATAGGTTATCTCTGCCAATTCAAGTCAAACAAATACAATTGCAGCACCAACATTACCATTTAATCTTGAGGTTTTATTTGTAAATTTTTTTAATTTGATGTCCCTTACATGTGCACTTTTTAATAAAAAAAGATTCCATATTATAACAATTAGTCTAGTATTTTGATTATATACTCTTTAACTTTTTTGATGATAGGTTGTTTCTGCCAATTCATGTCAAACAAACTCTATTAAAGATGTTCCATTATTTATGGACATGACCTACTCCCAATTGGTATTTATCTTTTGCCAGAATACTATTACTAATGACATTCTTATTCATAATTCACAATTCACTAATGATACTATTGTTTTTTATTCTTATAGGCACAACAACCACAAGATGTGAGCGATATGATGATAAATAACTCATAAAAAACAGTAACGTTAACTATGATGGTGCAGATATAGATGATTTTGTTGAGACATGTGATTGTCTAGCTCCCTGTGTAGGAGGCATATTTTGTAAATACAAAGTGAAAAAAGTAGAGTATTTAAGTTAATTTGTACATCTTTATCAACAAGGTGCATATTTTGTTTTCTACTGACAATTGGCAATTTCTTTCTTATACTCTTATTATTATGTAATTTTTATATATTTTGTTGATTATATATTATTTATCAATGATGAATCCTTATGTTTAAAAAAATTGTGCCAAAATGCGAAACGTTTAATTCTTGAAATTGTCATGGAACTTCTTATAATGGTATTGAACTTTTTTTTTAGGGATGACATTGTGGGGGAAAATATTAGCAGAAGTGAAAATGTAAATGAAGCCATAATTTCAATGAAGCCGTGAGCAAGTCATGGTGGAATGGACAAAAAGAAATCAACTTGTATATAAATGTGTGTTCATAGGTTACAATCTTGCAAGTAACATTCTTGAAAACAAATCAACTTTGAGAATAAATCATAGTCTACAAGTATAATTGTCGCAAACGATCTTTGTATTCATAAGCTAAACAATTATAAACAATTATAATTCAAGTATTGGACTTAACTCCAGCTTTCCTTCAATATGCACCAAAGAGAGCAAAGAGAAGCAAGAAGTTGAACCAATTGTATATGGAAAAATGACCACCTTCATCATGAAAAGCATAAAAAGTTACATTGAATATTTAATGCAACTCTATATGATTGCTAAGAACTTCCCACATTGTACAGATTCAATTTTTCAATTAATTTTTCTCAATAATGATGCTAGCTTTAGCTCTCTCATTGTGACTTAGCACTATTGCTTCTAGCTCTGTGGGAGTTATTGTTGCAGTTGTAGCCTGATTCTCTGTTTTGTTTGGAGCCAACTTTGCCTAATCCATGAATATGATGCATGCCGATGCATAACCCAGAAAATGGAAAATACAAGACCACACAAAGTTACAATGATGGAGAGTACTGAATTTTCTCCAAAAAGAGGCATATCAATTTTCTTCTCTTAGTAATTTCTCCATTTCCTGCCAAATATTGAAGAGAAATAAAGTCACGCAATGGAAAAAGATGAAAATTGATAATATCATAATCCAAAGACCCATAAAATCTAAGTGAACACTTTGTAATTAAAGTTACAATAAAACTATGCATTCCATGAGAAAAGAAAATTCAATGAGTGCTGAAAGCTATGGGATAATCACACTGCAGACATAAGTGGAGACTTCAACTTTGCCAGTATATTCATTAGTTTTCTATCTTTTACATTTTCTCTTTGCTCAAAAGCTCAACTTTGATTTAGAGATGTGTCAGTATGTCAAATTTTATGCTAAGAAACGACATTTAAATCAATATCTTTCACAAATTTCCACATATCAGGAACGAAGAAAAAAGTTAATGATATACCATGAATGGAAAAGGAAACTCTACATTGGGAAAATCTACTTAGGATAGATAAGTACAAAAATGATTTCCAACAATTAAAATGATTGTGAAAACCAGCTTTGAAATGCACTACAATGTGTTTTGACATATCTTTTGCCAGAGGAAAAATCAAAGCTCTTGTAATTAGAAAAAGTGGTTATATAAGTACATAACGGTAACTAATTGTTAGTCTCATTAACACATGAAAACATCCTTTCTAAAATTAAAAAAGTGGAAGCTGATATAACAAAAATCACGGCAGTCATTGAATTAATCTCAACAATTTCTTTCTCTGAATATCTCTTAATGTTGAACCTGCCTGTGTGTAATTTTATTCATTGCCATCTATATTTGATTTAGAGTGTTCATTACCTTTTGTGTTGCCTTCCATATTTGATTTAAAGGTCATTCCAAGGCCACTGTCATAATATGTACTTCATGCCATGAACCACCCAGACATTGCCCTGAAAAAAGAAAACATCAATATCCCAGTAAGTATAGTTACTCATATTGCAATAAGAGGCCCATCCTTTAAAAAAAAATCAATATCCCGGTAACTATAGTTATTCATACTGCAGTAATAGGCCCATTCTTTCTACCTTTAAATGGTGTATTTTCAGATGTGGCATTGAGTGCGCAGATTTTGAGTTAGTGATATGTTTGGTGTAAGAGGTTTGTTCAGTAGGATGATGTTACCAAAACTGGTGCTGCCTTAATTAAGGTTACTAAACTTGTCGATTGCTACTTAGCTAAAGCTAAAGTTGATGCAAACTTGAGTCTGTCGGAGTTTGTTGCCCTTGTTGGTGCTCTCCCTTGTCATGCTCAAATCACCAATGATGGTTTGTACCATTCCATTGACACTTATCTTACGGTAAGTCTATCAGATATGCATTCCATAGTTTATATATGAGACTTTGATTTACCAGTGTCATAGTTCTAAGACTTACTAGCTCAGTTAGTTTCCCATAAACTACTTTCATCACAGCACAGACAAAGAAAAACAAAAAGAATGAATCACTACACAATGAAGCTCCTGTTAGAATATTTTAACTGGAAAAGTAAATCAACTTTGTTAAATTCTCATAATATAGAACATTTTTACTTCTGTCCCTATCCTCCCTGAAAAACTGGAGAAGTTTTAACCTTCAGGGTCTTGAGTAACAAATAGTTGTTTACTTAATTGGGAAATATTGAATTAGTGATAAACATAAAATAACTGAGAAGGTAAGACTTAAGAGTACACACGCATACCTTATGGGACCAAGAAGTGGGTGGCAGATGTTGTGTTGTAACCACATGAGAATCCTTACTAGAAAGCATCTTCATTTGTCTTGTCATCTCCAACATAAATTGGAAGCACGTGATTTGATTTAAGGTCCATTGGCTCCAGATTTATTTCAACACTTTAGTGATGTCTGAACAAAAGAGAAGTTAATAACGGAAGCTGGAAAGACTTCACAAAATGCTGCTCTTTAGCATGGACATTGTCCTGTATAGCAAAATAATGTTGAAATTGCATAGAACTTTGTCTATGGAGCAGGTAACAAAAACTTCAATAATTACGATGATAGATGTATCAATATGCAAGACCGAAGAGAAAGAAATGCAAAGAAAAAGCAGACATCTAACAAAAGAAATTATTCCAAACTTTTGCTCTATTTTCTAAACACCCCCTCATCAAAAATGCAAGATTCCAGCGAAGAGAAAAGAAAATTCATCTAAATAACAGAAGATTACTTGAATCCCATATGATTTCCTATCCTTTCTAACACTTCTTTCTTTCCCCATCAAATAGTACAATTCCCACCAGAAATTTCAAAAAACAGAAATACAATTTAACATCCCCTCAACAACCACACAAAACAATAAAATGGAAGACTCAAAATTTAATCAAAAGAAGTCAAAATGTACGCCTTCTACATGGACATAGAGCTTTTCCTGAAATTCCCAACATATTTCATCGTCAACCCAAATGAACAAACCAATCAAAGACTCGAACTTTGACCAAAATAAAAATAAAATAAAAGCACACCTCATGTTCACGAAGAAGAGTTTGGCGATCCCAAACAAAGAGGGAAGCTTTAACAAAGGCAATGATGAGCAAAGCCAAACGCTTTGGTCTCTTGAGGTAATACGCTGGGTTAAAGTACCTCCTTTTTCTCACCAACGATGACGATATGCTCCTTCCCATCTGGATCGATAACTTCGATCAACCACTAGTCTTGCCTGTGTGTGACACCAATAAAAAACAAAAAAAATTGATTGCCTTTGAGCCAAAAAATTAGTTAGCATTCGTAGACTGAAAATGGAAATGAAAATGTCAAGAGACTGCTAACAAAAGAAGAGGACAAGAGTCCAATGGGAGAATAAAAATGAGTCCAAAACAACTAGAAGATGTCAAAGGGAGAGTGTTGTTTTCAGAAGCACTTCTATGTATTTCCAGGCAAAATCAAAAACAGGAGGAGACGTTGGCTTAGATTAGGTAGAGGAGACGTTCGGTTTGGCTTGGGTGAAAACAAAGTGGAAGCATAAAACGAAAACATCGACATTTTATTGTGGGACATAATTGAGCCATGATTAGTAGGACAGAAGATTTGATGCCTAAGAAAAGATGCAGAGATTAACTCCTAAGTAGTTGATGTGGGTCACTGACATGAGAATCAGTGAACTCAATACAACAGAGAGGTTTAAGGTGAGAAGGACCTTTGTTACCAGTCGTGTCTTCGACTTTTTAAAATTCTTGTTCACAAACTTAGAATTATTAACCAAAGAATGCAAAAAACTAGCTTTGTAGTTTTTTGTGAACAATAATTTAATATCAAGGCATTTTAAAGATACCCTTACTAAGGGTATATTGCTTAATAACGTAGAATGTGTAACTTAAAAACAGATAAAATTAAAGATACTGCATCTAAATATACCCTTAATATCAGAGATGTAGTTGACTCATGACTTTCTTATATTTGTCTTTGTAGTCATTTGCACGCAATATTTACCATCACTTTAGAGAAAATGCATAAACTCAGTCTAGTTTATTAAGGTTATATCGCAAGCCCATCTCCTGCAACAACCCAAGTCCAACTTAAATGTAGATAAGAGCAATTTTTAAATTCTAATAGATTCATTGCTATACACAATCATCTGAATACACAATCATAGGATTAGATAAGATGTTGATTTGAATATTCAAATATACAAATGTACATGTATATAAACAAATAAGGGATTCATGAATATAATTATTCATTCCTCCCATATCATTCTAATTCTTATATGGTATCAGAGCATTCCGACTAACGTCTTTTTCGATCCCAACTCAATGGCCTCAATCATCAATCCTATTTCTGATGAAACACCCCAGATTATCACTATTAACCCAGCTGCTCAAGCTCCTTTGAAGCTCACTTCAACCAATTATCTTGCCTGGAGATTGCAATTCAACAGTCTCTTTATAGGCTATGATTTGCAAGGTTTTATTGATGGTACCAGGAGCTGTCCTCCAGCCACCATCACCATCAATGACATACCTATCCCCAACCTAAACTATCAACTTTGGATCCGCTAAGACCAACTAATTCTGAATGCCATCATTGGTGCTCTCTCACCAACCATCATTCCAACCAGTGGACATTTTAAAAGAGGCTTAGGACATTTTAGCCAAGACCTATGCACAAGTATCAAGAGGTAAACAAAAGCAAGTTAAAACCCAGCTCAAGAAACTTACCAAAGGACAACTGTCCATCATTGAATATATGCAGGCCATCAAAACCAAAACCGATGAACTTAGTTTTCTGAATGCTCCAATGGATCCTGAAGACATCACTGATAAAGTTCTTGATGGACTAGGTGAAGAGTACAGTGAAGTGATTCGCACCATCAATGCTAGAGATACACCTATTTCATTCGATGAGTTACATGAGAAACTCATCACTACTGAAGCCGATCTCTCTACACCTGGCACTCATCACTTCCCTGTCACAGCAAACTATACAACTAAATCAGGAGGTAAAAAGAATCACTCTATTCAGCAAAATCAGGAAGGGAATAGATGGCATCATCAACAGTATCAGAATAATCATCCTTAACACTTTCAGCCCAATAATCAGACCAATTTTCGACCATCCTATGGACAAATGCAACCTTACAGCTCTTATCGTAGCAACAATAATGGGCCTCAGTCCAATTCTCAACACCAACCAAGGCCATACCTGGGAAAATGCCAGATTTGTGGAGTCCAGGGTTATAGTGCCAAGCATTGTCCCTCATTTCGCATTGTTTCTACAGGTTCTTCTTTTCCCTCGCCAAGAGCTAACTTTGCTGCTGCCTCCAATCAAGATCAGTGGATTCTCAACTCTGGACCTTCTCACTATGTGACTACTAACTTGTAGAACCTTGCTATACATACTCCCTACACAGGCACTGAAGATATCATGATTGGAGATGGTTCAGGGCTTCAAATAAGTCATAAAGGCAGTGGTACATTACATGCAGATAACAGAACATTCAAATTAGATAGAGTTTTATGTGTGCCTGACATGAAACAAAATTTAATTTCAGTTTATCAATTCTGTGTTTCTAATAATGTTTCTATTCAGTTCTCACCTTTCTCTTTTCTTGTGAAGGACCTGACAATAGGGACACCACTTCTCACGGGTGCACCTAAAAATGGCCTATATGCATGGCCAACAGCTTCATCTCTAAAGGTTGCCTTCTCCACCACTCCTGCCACATTCACCGCTTAGCACTCTAGGCTAGGACATCCTGCAAAACCAATTGTTAATCACATTTTATCTAAGCATAGTCCTCATTTCAACTTTAGTCTTAATTCCTCTATTACTCATTGTAATGCATGTTTGACAAATAAAAGTCAAAAATTACCTTTTTCAAAATCTACTCTTGTGTCTAAAAAGCCATTAGATGTCATCTTTTCGGATGTATGGACCTCTCCAATTTATTCGCATGACAATTGCAAATACTACGTCATTTTTATTGATCATTTCACTAAATACACATGGATCTATCACTTACAACGCAAATATGATGTACATGCTGTCTTTATCAAGTTCAAAGCTCTTGTTGAAAAGTTTTTTGACACATCTATTAAGACATTATACACTGATAATGGGGGAGAGTACATTGCTCTATCTGATTTTCTATCTAATCATCGTATTTCCTACCGAACCATACCCTCTGACACACCTGAACATAATGGTATAGCGGAAAGAAAACATCTACACATTGTTGAGACTGGTCTTACTCTCCTAAGTCTTGCCTCAATGCCTTCATCCTACTGACCACAAGCTTTCTCCACAGCAGTGTATCTCATTAACCGTATGCCTACAGCCACATTACACATGTCTACTCCCTATTACTATTTATTTCGCACAAGTCCTAACTATTCTAAACTTAGAATTTTTGGTTGTTTGTGCTATCCGTGGTTCACATCTACCAAAATAGAACTCAAATCTAAACCTTGTGTGTTTGTTGGATACTCACCTTCTCATAGTGCCTACCATTGTCTTGATCCTACCACATCTCGAATTTACACCTCTCGGCATGTCAAACTTTTTGAGTCAGTGTTTCCCTTTGCCAACCTATCACAGTCTGCCGAACCACCATCAGCTGACCATTCTGCTACTTGGCTTCCACCTACATTGCATGTTTCAGAAGCTTCTAATCCTCCTCCTACAGACTTCTCTCCTTTGCTTAGTGTTGCCCCTGAGAACATGGCACTTCCTGTTGTTAGTTCCTCTTCAAGAGAAGCCACTGAGATAGCACAAGTGCATCATCCTATCTCAGTCCCAAGTCACCCCATGATCACTCAAGGAAAGAACAATATCCGCAAGCCTATTCAAAAGCTAAGTCTCACAGCTCAATTACAAGGTAATAAAGCATTTGAACCTACCTGTATTTCGCAGGATCTAAAGGATTGTAATTGACCCAAAGCTTGCTCCGAGGAATTCAATGCCTTAGTCAAGAATGGTACCTAGGAGCTGGTCCCACCTGAGGCCTCGCAAAACCTTGTTGGTTGCAAATGGATCTTCAGAATTAAGCGCCACTTAGATGGGTCCATTGAAAAGTACAAAGCCCGCCTAGTTGCCAAAGGATTCCATCAAGGTCCTGGCATTGATTATGTTGAAACCTTCAGCCCTGTTGTGAAACCAACTACAATTAGACTCATTCTCAGCATAGCTATCACAAATGGATGGGATTTACGCTAACTAGATGTGAACAATGCATTTTTACAAGGCCCTTTAACAGACACAGTATTCATGGCATAGCCCAAAGGCTTCATTGATTCAGACAAACCACATCATGTATGTCAACTAAAGAAGGCTATCTATGGTCTTAAACAAGCACCTAGAGCATGGTATCAAGCCTTTAAACAGTTTTTGATTCAGTCCGGATTCACCAATTCACACTCGGACACTTCCCAGTTTATCCATCACACACCAAATGGTCTCATTATCCTTATGGTATATGTCGATGATATCATTGTATCTAGTAACAATGCCACACTAATTAATCACTATGTCTGCCTATTAGCTCAGAAGTTTTCTATTAAGGATTTGGGGCCCCTATCCTATTTTCTTGGCATTGAGGTTCTTCGGAACAATCAAGGCATCTTACTTTCTCAGAGAAAGTACATCACTGATTTACTATATGACACCAAGATGCATGAAGCAAATCCTGTGCTCACACCTATGGCGAGTCACCCGACTCTAACTTTACACTCAGGTACAAAATTGGCAGATACAAGTGAATATCGCAAGATCATTGGAAATCTACAGTACTTGTTACTCACCAGACCGGATATCGCCTTTGTTGTGAATAAACTGTCTCATTTCAATCACTGTCCCACCACTGAGCATTGGCTATCTGTAAAACGTCTACTTCGGTATCTTGCCAGAACCATTGATGAAGGTATACAATTTTTCCGTAACTCCAATTTGAATCTCCATGCCTTCTCTGATGTTGATTGGGGAGGAGACAAGGATACCTATCGCTCAACTGGTGCATTTATCGTCTTTCTCGGACAAAACCCAGTGTCTTGGAGCTCAAAGAAGCAACGATCGGTAGCTAGGTCGTCAACTAAGGCCGAGTACAAAGCGGTCGCCAACACAGTTGCTGAGTTAACTTGGATACGCATTCTTCTTGTTGAACTTTGGATCGGGTTACTACACACTCCGGTGATTTATTACGACAACGTCGGTGCCACCCAACTGAGTTCCAATTCGATCTTTCACTCCTGAATGAAACACGTTGCAATCGACTTCCACTTCATTAGGGATCTGGTTCAATCTGGTGCCCTCCGCGTCTCCCACGTCTCCATTGCGGATCAGACGACCGATTGCCTCATCAAACCTCTCTCCCGACAACCATTTCTCAGCAGAAGTTCAAGCTAGGTATTCGTCGAAGAATACCAGCTTGAGGGGCCATATTAAGGTTATTTAGCAAGCTCATCTCCTGCAACAGCCAAGTCCAACACAAATGTAGATAAGAACACAATTTAAATTCAAACAGATTCATTGTTATACACAATTATAGGATTAGATAAGATGTTGTTTTGAATATTCAAATATACAAGTGTACATGTATATAAACAGATAAGTGATTCATGAATATAATTATTCATTTCTCCCGTATCATTCTATTATACTCATTTCTCGCTATTAGCTTCTTCTACATTTTCTTAACCAGCTTTATTTTCATTATATACTGGTTTAGTCTCTGGTAGAGTACTACATCAGCTAATCTCTGATCAGTACATGGGCTTGTTCTTTATTCAAACTCGATAATGAAACAGAGGGTGCAGTTACGGGTTAGCATAAACATTTAATGTTACACAAAATTAATGCCAATGTCGGTCTCTCAGTTCACTACCCGGCAATCGAGTCTAACTTCTCCGTTTTCAATAATCCCAACATTTCCAAGCCTGACCATTGAGGCTGCAAATTGTTTAAAGAACAAACTTTGATCCTTGGAAAATGATTCAACAATCCATTTTGTCCTGTA
>JANKYF010000006.1:56421130-56431467 GCA_029829435.1 Erythroxylum hondense
TTATGTTTATAAAATAAAGTACTTACTAATTTGATACAAATTACTTATAATAATTATTCAGGGACTAGAAAAATTAATTACACAATTTATACTTGGAATAGTTTAAATGAAACTATATGTATGAGTTTCAAATATTTATTTAAATATAGATAGTCAATTATAAATTGAAACATTAAGAACTTATTTGATATCTATCCATAATAATAGTAAATATATACATACATATACATTTATTATTTTGATAGGATCATCTATTGCACATTGTGTGATACCTTAGCATAGCAAAGAGCTAGGACTTCGAGAATTGAGATTGAATTGAAACTATCTGTTGCACATCGTGTGTTACCTTAGCGTAACAATGAGCTGGGACTTTGAGAGTTGACACTGTAGCAATCGCGTCCAGGGCTGCTTTCAATATGATAAAGGGAAATCATCCATTATACTTTCGTACAGAAATTAAATCAATAGCCGAGCCTTGACTAGCTTCAGTGTTCGTATTGGAGTATTAGGCGCACTTGCTTTAACGCCTGAAAATTAAATTACTTTACGTGGTAAAATGAAAAGTAACCACTAAGGAGCGGAATTCGATATTCGTTTTCTGTATACAAATAAGAACATGCCTGCAACTAGTTAAAGAGGCAAAGCGAGAGCCTTCTTTTGATTTCTCTGTTCCCTAGAAATAACTCATCTAAATTCGCTGGGCTATATCCTGTATAATTGAATTAACTAGCAGATTTTGAAATCTAGCTGCCGGTCAACCATCTTGTTATGGAAAATCAAAGAACCTACTTGCATTACTCAGAATCAGAATCCAACAGTGGCATCTGGTAAGCATCTTTTGGTTCAAAGTCCGTGATAGAGGTAGGTGCGTCTTCTTTTGACGCTTTTCGGGCTCTGTCTCTCTGCCTTTGTGTTGCTTCATCCTGACACAGTTTGCAGAAGTGTCAGCACAAAAATTTATATGAGAACATAAAAAATCAGCATGAAAATTTGAAACTTGACATCAAAGAAGGGGATAATAATTGTACAATAAACTAGAAGCATCTTTAGTATACAACTTTTAATAATAACAGAGAAATGCATGACACAGTGAAAGTCCAAACAGGAGTTGACAGACAAAAAGATCAGGGTTATGAGCGCAATTACGTGTTTTGCAACTCTAAAGAAGGTTTAAGGTTGAGATCTGAGTAATGTGTACAACTAAGTCATTTTATTCTCAACACTCCATAGGGATGTTTTCAAATGAACGTGTATTTCTAGCTTCATACATAAGCTGGATATGGTACAATAATATAGCCGTTAAAAATGTAACATAAGCATATGCCTCACCTCGTCAGTAGTTGATTGATTTGGCTGACTTGGTGGACTAGGACGACTTGGTTGATTTCTTTTTAGCCATATAGTAGCAGAAGACACTAAAACTCCCACAAGTAATAATGCGCCAACCCTTGGATCTCCAACACAATCATGAATTCCGTTCGACATGTTGTGGATCTTGTGCTTTATTCCATTGCTCTTAGAAAAAATGCCTTGGGAACCTTTTGACCAAATAGGATCCGAATCCTCTGGAACAAGATCAGGAGTTCTTGTTGTCTGCACCAAAACACGATTACAATTTAAAGAAAACATTATGAAAATTGTGCAACAATAAAGCTCCAGGGATTTCTTTGCACTCAATATTAAAACCAATATGAAACCTACATGGTCTGACTTGTATTTATCACATAGAATTAGAATACAAAAGATTTGGAAAATGTGAATAATGGTCTTAGATACATTTCCTTTCATAACTAGCAGTGTAAGCCTGGCTTGAGGTTAAGTCTGCTTTCCATAAAACTTCCTTTTGAAAGTTCTGCTGATACTATTTATCAGCCAAGCATCCTTCTTACGAGTAGAAATTTTACCCATTAAGCTATTTGACCTCTAAATGTCATGTCAGTCTATACGTTTTGAGGAATACAAAGCAGAACTCCACATCAGATTAGAGATAGTAACCTTGAAGCAGCCATCCAAAAATCAGGCTGCTTGTAGATTAGATCATAAGAAAAAGAAAAACTTACAAAGAAAGGGAGGTCCCTGGTATCACCATCCCGAACTGTCATTGATATCCACTGAATGATCTGTGCCAATAGATAACAGAAACAAGGCATCAAATGCACCACCAGGTATTGTATGCTCAGACACTTGAAACAAGTCGCAACAGAAATGATAAGAAACAACAAAAGGGATAACCATACAGGAATTCATAAACCTTTTGTCTTCATTGTTCGATCAACTCCCAAACCTTACTAGAATGTAAAAGATGATTATGTTAGGATAGAAATGATCTGATCAACAACAATTACACAACCTAGACTCCAAAGCAGCTCTAAGTGACTAAAATTGCCACATCAGACCACACCAAAACTCCTAGTATATTCACCATGGTTAGAAAAACGAATATGTAATGAAGTAAAGAGGATAGGTCTGAAAAATCGACAGAGGGAGATGTACAAGGTAAGTCCCAGAAAAAAGCTGAAGAATGAAATTAAAAGGTCTTAGAACACAATGGCTGCAAGAGATGAGAAAAGGAAGAAAAAGTAATAAGCACAGTAGCGAGGTTGGGGACATGTTACATAAGTCCCTGGATGTATTGTGCTTCAAAATCAGGAAAACGACCTTCTGCGAGTGAATTCATGCTTCAAAGTTTTGTGATTTAGGCTTTTTGGACAAGGGATACATGAAATAGAGGTGGGAGGTCAAGATGTAAACAATTTTGCAATGCGAAGACAGTGGACTATGTTATGGTAGCTATGTAGGGCATGTAACAGTTTTACTCATTTGGAACTGATGTAAAAGTCCAGATTCTGTAACTGTATAATCCCATTAGCCAGCTTAGTTGTGTCCCAACTGTATCAGTTTTCTTTCTTCATTTGATACAATTCAGGAATTTATGAATCTTTCTTCATTTGATAAAAAAGGCAGAAGGAACACCTTGTCACATTCTTTCTCCAAAGGAAATGGTGCCAAAATCCTACTGATTCTCATGTTTTGAAAGCTTGGATGACACTCTCTCTCCAAAAGGAGAGTGCCATCCTAGCGATTCTCAGATTTAGATTCAAATCGATGAAGTTTGAGAAAGGGAAAGAATAACCCTTAATGTGTAATCCACGAGAATTATTCTAGTATGCAGCCCAATTTACATTGCAACCAATAAAGGAAAAGGACATTTCCTGACAAGTATAATGAGCCGAAGAACAGTACCCAGCAATTTTATATAGCGGTCATACCTCTGAAATTTCCTCTGAGCCGTTATACCTTGCTACAAGCTGCGATGCAGGATCAACATCCTCATCTTCAAATACACTAAATATATTCTTTGGCTTGTGCTGAATCTTAACCTCCTCTTGAGTGGCATTCCTCTTGTAACGAACAATAAACAACCTAGGTATATCAACCACATCCCTCCTTGGTCCACAAGTGTCATATATGGTTTCTGAGTGTAGATAGAAAAAACAATATTTCTGGATAAAAATCCCTTATTGTTAGTTGCTTAAGGTCCAACAATGTTTTGAATGTTAATAGTGGAAAGAGCATGCTTAAAAAAGAAATCATACATTTCAATCAATTTCAAACAGCAATATCAAGATGATGCAGGTGGAGTGAAAGGTTATCATCACAAGAAATTAATTTTGCCATACTGATGCAGTATTCTATCTTTTCTTCTATTCTATACGAACAAATGAGTGTTGCAACATCCCACTCCTATAGTTACAGACATTTATTGATCGCTATCTTCACAGATTAAACCAAATAGCAACTGGTGATTCTGTACTCAAGAAGATATATCTGGTCAAGCCCACAAAGGTGGGAAAATAATAAATCCCATAAACTGAAACATGGATGCACTGTATTTGAGGACAAGAATAGTAGTAGAACTCACGTGTTGGGCTTCCCCATCGAGCCAAGCAAATGTCAGTCGCTTACTCTTCAGCACAGATGCCAACAATTTGGATTCATCATCATCATCAGCACTTGAATTTTCATTTGTTAATAGTTCTTGGACTCTGCGCATTGTCTATGATTTATGTAATTCACCGTATTCGTAGAAAAAGAAATAAACATCAGCATCAGATCTGAATATTCAAAACAACATGTGGTAGAGAAATGAGATGATAAAATTTCGTTATATTAAGTATACATTTTGTTACTCTACCTCCTCAGTTGAAACTTGAAGAAAAAGATAAAAAGAAAGGTGCATGGTAAATTTTGTACCCAACAAGTCACCTTTGACACAGTTGTAATTTTGGTTATGAAATTCAAAGAAAAAATAATAGATTAAATAAAGTAGTTTTAGCTACTTTGATATGCTGCAAATGCTTACTGTTTGAAACTAGTAAATAATCCATAAAAGGTTGTTGGATGAAATTTTGAATTATGCAATGAAAGCTCAAAAGGTTGTTGGATGAAATTTTGAATTATGCAATGAAAGCTCAGTTGTCAGTCCACTACTATTCCTGTTTCTGTTACTTCCATCTGACCCAATCCATAAGCTTGATAACAATCAACCAAACAACCAAAATGTAAACTATGATTAAAAAAAGGTGGGGGGAAGGGGAAAAGGTGCTTACTGCACGCATTTTGTCAAGTTCAGGGCTCAGTCTCCCCGTTAGGATGACACAATACCATGATACCACATCATTTCCAGCACGTGAATGACCTCGGGGATCACAGCCAAGCTCCTTTGATGTAACACTTCTTAATTGAGGAAGTTCTGAGAACATAAACACTTGTGAGCATCTTTACAGAAAATTGCAGTCGAACATGAAATTTGCAAAGGTAGCATGAACAGTCAATATTTTAAATATATAATCAATAAGGCCACATCATTTAGAAATATAAACTTAGACCCAAAACTACTATTTTAACTGAAAAAGAAAGTATTATAGAAAGGATAAATTGATTAAAACTTCAACACACTTCCATTCTTTTTCTATTGGTTGGTCATATATGGGGACGTGAAAATGAAGGCAATATACCAAATAAATTATGGGCCAAAAATATATGCCAAACAGATTTATTTGCTGTGACTAACTGGCTTTTATACAAGTGTTGTGAATACCAAAACTGAGGAAGATACATGCTGTGGTAAACTCTTTCTCTATGATGCAAATGAATTTAGAGTTAACAATAAGTCCCTAAATTAACTTTTCACCTTAGTTGAAACAAAACAAATGGGGTTAGAAGATTATTGACAATCAAAGAAATATAAAACAGGGTACATCAAAGTACAAAGTATAAGAAAAAAAACAATAATCAAGAGAATGAAGCGGGAAATTATATACAGAACAATCATTGACGAGAAACGTAGGTTGTTACGAAGCAATCATGAAAAATGCTCCAGAACATAAGAAATAATTTTATGCAGTAGAAAACACACAAGACGCCTACTAATTATCCTTTAGAAAGTCAAAACATTGAGTAGTATGATTAGTACAGCCACAAAAGTGAAAAAGAAACTAGTAACTCCTAAACAAAAACTAACAATACCATGGTGCTTATTCTTTTCCATGATATCCAGAAACTCTGTATTGTCAATCAATCCTGCAATATGAACATAAGCTTGCAGCTTGAGCCTCAGGATACATTCACAAAATTGTACAACAAAATGAAATGGAAAAACATATGCATTGGCATACCATGAAAAACAATTGGTTTCACACCCGGGTCTTTCAAGACTACAATAGCAGGGGCAGATTCTACCTCAAACCTGCTCATCCATAAGCTAAAATCCGTCAAGCAAATGCCTCACTAGATATTCACTTTTTTCCAACAATAAAAAATGCATTGGAAGTAATTGTTAACGAAGTAAAATACGTCCAATTTGACAAGAGAAATAATAAGCATAACCACGTACACATTCCACCAAAAAGAGAAATCCTCTTCTCTCCATAATACAAATGCGAAAGAAGCATAACTCGAATAATTTTTAGCAATTTGACGAACAAATGGAGTAGCGCGTTTCCCAGTTTTTGAGAAGAATATGATCTTCACCTGAAGCCAGAATAATAAAGCCATTGTGTGTTATTGAAAGATCAAGAAACTAATTGAAATACCTAAGATGTATGCAAAGTTATAAAAGCTCTCTCCCTCTCCATTTTCCAGTGAAAGATAGTGATTCAGAGGGCTAGCTGCATCCTCAAGCCTCAATTAAGGGGCTCAGTGTTAGTTCACCACAAAACAGAGGCAGTTTCCATGCTTCGAACAACTCAAAACCAAGCAATATTATCACAGAAAAATTAGTATGCATAGCATTGGTGAAAATATAAAATTTGAAATAAGTTGTCTCCCTATACAAGATATCTATAAATAAATATGGTAGTGTGAGGAAAGAATCAAAAAGAAACAAAAGAGTGAGTTTAAGTGAAACAGTCATCAGAACTGCCGTGTAGTGCTTAGATGAATAGGAAATATAAGTATTTTCCACAAATTATATCCACAATGAGTTACAGGTGTCCTTATTGGGAAATACAAACAGAAATATACTTGTTGGTCAATGCAGAATAAAAGGGAAGGGGAAGTAATCATAAAAACTATGATAGCAACATATCTGAATAGTTGCAGAAGTGTTAGAGATATGGAAGAATGGGAAGTGAGGACTTTACTTTATGATGACCACCTTTCCGCAGGAAATTATCTGCCTGGTACCAAGAAACAGTTTCATGTTATTACTAGCAGTAGGCAGATAAAAGACGCAAGAAAAAGATACAAAATGCCGATAAAGTCAAGCTGTAGTTACTCCAAAAATGAACAAAGAATCACTAGTTCAGTCATTGGTGATGTTGACATGATGGATAACCAACATGCACACACCAGCTTCCTGACGAAGATAAGCTCTCTACAATTCCAGGTCACCCTCAAATATTGGTAACAATACAATGTGAACTATAACTGCACTGATTTCTCTCAGTTTAGAATACGCCTTGAATTGACACATAGAAATGAAGATGGCATTCAAACGGTCATTCATCTTTAGAAAGGCTAAGATGTCATTTGTAGTGCCACCAGTTGACTGAAATAATTGTTCATAGTATCCAGGGAAAAAAGAAAAATATCACACAAGACGGTACAATGAACTTCAAAGAGTGCCTCCAAATTACCAGTGAGTCCTTTGAATGGTACAAAATACGAGGCAAGTTAAGTATAGTTGTTGTAAACCAATCAGTAACAACATCAACAGAGAGATCCCCCTCAAACCTGATAACAAAAACAAGTTTTTAGTTCAATTACAATATTAAATGCCAGGCTCAAGGATTCTGCAATTAAATTCAAAACTAATGCATCCTTTTGTTCCCCCTTTTTTTCTTTCTATTTCTTCTGAGCAAATATCACATTTTGGAGATTTCCAGTAAGCAGTCTCTAATTACCTACTCACCTAGTAAGGCAATCTAATGTTTTGCAACCTGGTGGAACAGCAAGAAGTGAAGGAAGTCCTGTAAGCGTTTCACCAAGTTAAAAACAAGAATCATCATGGTCTTTCCGTTTGAATAAGCAAGAGAGAAGTGCTCGGGCTCAACCAAAAGAACAACAAAAACGTTATGAAAAATAAGAGTTTCAAATTGAGTAATTAAAGGACTTCACATACAAACAAAATCCAGGTAAAAAGCACCTTTATCAACTTGAGGTCAAATTAAGAAGAATAGATACTTTTTGGCCTTAATACAAAATTATTACTCAAAATATTAGTCACTATCAATCAATTGTGATACTTAAATCATACAGTATAGAAGAATACAATTCAAATGCTTGACTACTTGAGAATAGATATTTGCTGTGTTCACATTCATCTTTGAAGCATAAAAATAGCAGTATGTTACGGATGTCACTGTAATTACGAAGACCTGAAAAGTTTAGTTACTTGGCACAGGCTTTGGACATCATAACTATTTCCTGTTATCTGTGCAAGAATTTTGAAAGGACATGAAAGGCACACAAAAATTTTCGAATGAGATGACACTGCATTACAAGATCAATGCATTCTTTTACTAGTTTTCATAAGATGTAAAATTAAAGAATGACACTTCATAGCTATTGGGGGCATGAACACCAAAGGTACCAGAGCTCCTAGAATATAACTACTTTCAGTCTCACTTGACAAATAACTCCTCTTATCCTCCATTTCCTTACTTTATAGCAATTTATCAATTCTTCAACTCCCTCAATTAGCATCAACTGGAAATATATACTGCTACTATATGATGATATATTTTTCAATAAATATATCCAATATACCTACATGTATAATGAAGAGTCAATTAGGTTAACTAATTCACAAAGCCTTTTCTCCATGTTAAATTTCAGGAATCACACAAGACTAAAATCTTCACAACACTTCAATCATGCTCCAATTAACATAAAAGTGAACAGAGAACTCAAAGTTAAATGTATTCATATTCACTATCTAGTAGCGTTTAGTTTTTATTTGTTCCGGATAAACTGACTCACCATTCCGGAAGAACAATTGTCCAGTTGGCTTTCTCTCAGCCAAGCTCATTGCAAGTCTAACATCACCAAGCTCAACCATACCAGTATTAACAACCCCATCCAACAAAGCAGCTGAATGTAGAAACAGTGAAAGTAAAAAACATAAAATATCACACTTAAAATGCTGCATGCTACTATCACAGACAGTTTCATATCAGAGAATAAAGAACCGTGAAATGCACATCACATGAATGGAAACCGTTATATGCTCAATATTTCCTCATTAAAAATTCTAGTTATAGTGAAAGAAAATTATGAGTCCTTTTTCAATGGTAATACCAGGGAAAACATCAAACCAATGAATTAGATCACACATGCATTAATGGTTTTTCTTGAGGAATATGTAAAGTGCTATTGGAACAAAGCATTGCTACAACTAAAACTTTTCAAACTTTACAAATTAATCGTCATCCTTTTTATTCTCAACAAATCAACCCTAAAACTAAAAATGAACTATCAAGAATGTTCATGATTTTATCTTGAATTGATAATGAATCCTAATCATGAATGGTACTAGTTCTACTGCTTAAAGTATTGGGTGCCCAACTTATTACCAATCACTCATTAAAAAATGAAGCATGCTTCACTATCATTACGGCTGAACTTATTCTAGATTGAGCATACAAGAACCAATAAAACACGGATCTTAAGGCGAAGGCTATACTAAAATGTTAATCATTTAGCCACAAGTTTACCCACAGTGCCCAAAGACAATTTTAAGTATGCAATTTCATCACATTATACTATTCAACTTGAAAAATATAACCTAAATAAAGAATTTGACATTTCAAAATTTATAATTTTCAAGTATAACATAGTGCCTGGTGAATGTACCAATTTCTTTCCACAAAACAGAGAATCGAGCACAACGGCTGCTCCCGCGTGAATATACCTGTGTTCAAATCCCAATCACTATGATTCACAAGGATGCATCAACAACAAGAATCAATAAAATACTGAAAACCAATTTTATAGAATATACTATATAGCCCAACAGAAGTACCACAAAAAGTTACTAAATAATGGGCATTTGTGTTATCAACCCATACACATGTTTTCTGAATTTGAAAAAGAATCTTTTGTAAACCTTAAATCCCCACCCAGCCCACCACCAAATGACAAAAAAAAAAGTAAAATCTCTATTTTATTCCTGAAATTCAGACAAAAGACGCAAGTATCAGCATGGTGAGGCAACTGACAGACAGACCTATAAGCATATAGCCATATTTATGAAATAGAAAGAAAACCTAAAGGAGGAAGTGTACCTTACTAAAGGAAAACAAAGAAAAGGATTACCAGAACAAGAGAAGGCTTAGAGTCATTGAACAAAGCTGTAAAGTTCTGAGATGTAATGACAATGGAAGCATAGTCTCCATGATCTGATACAAGTCAAAGTCGTCCAACAATAAGTCCACTTGCATTAGCTGAATCTATGAATTACATAAAAGGAAAATCCACTAAATACATTAGGATGAGTATCATAACTTACCAGAAGCGCTAGCATCTAGAAATGGAAGGTTTATACGAGAAAAGTCTTCTTCCCCAGCATATTGAGCTGCTATCTTCTCAATAACATCCTAAAGCCAATAAAATTAATACCTAGTTAAACATCAGTAACAATTCTGAAAAATATGGAACATAGTGATCAGAGAACAAACACAATACAGAAACGGAACCAAAAGAAATCAAGAACTCACATGTTGCTCGTCAATGCTAAATATGTCATAGTCTCGTTTCCATAAAGGATTAGTGAGTAACTCATAAGCATATCTGATCTGAAGCACCTTACAACAAATCCGAGAAAAGGAAAAACT
>JANKYF010000006.1:56474509-56487736 GCA_029829435.1 Erythroxylum hondense
ACCTGTTCCTCTATAATTAGAGGCCAGTAACATGCTCAATCAGTGAATGCAATGAAACCTATCAGTCTGTCCCAATTACCAAAATACCCTTTCTAACAGTAACGGGATGTTACAAGTTGAGCGAACAAGGATCTGAGAATATCGTGGAGACTGACCCATCGCTCCCCTTCTTGAAGCCAGGCTATTTTCCGGTAAGTGATACTATCAAAATTCGGGTTCCTAATTTCCTTGCGGATTGCATCTGGCTTGCGACTTTTGAAGTGGTATGAATTTGGAAGCGTTGCGTATATGACTGGTGGGCATGGAATTTGCATGAATATAATTGGTGGTTTGTGGTTGGTAATATGTGTGAGCTGTGTGGATTTTAGGGATTAATGGTACTAACGACAGGTAGAGATTGACATGTGTGGATTGTTGTGAATTGCAATATTTGGTTACATAGGTGGAGCTTGCTGAAATTTGTAGTTTTTTCATGTCGCGGTTTAAGCAGGTAGCAAGAAAAATGCAGGGCAATCCTCTTGGTCGATGAGGGGGAAAATTTTGGTGCAGGAGGAACCGACCCCCGAACCAACTCTTTTCATCAATGAGCAATGTGAGGCCTGGTACCTTAAAAAGCGAAATAACAAGTTTGTCATTGAGGTATCCGTGGCTGATCTAATCAATGAAAAGCATAGGGTGCATGCCAACCTCGATAAGTTCCATTGGGGCAAATTATTGACCCTCAAGGGTGCTTACTACCTAGAGGCCGTCAAGCAATTTTATGACAACCTAACTGCAATGACGGGCAAAGAACCACCGGTGCTTACCTCATGCGTTAATGGAAACGAGGTGGTGATAACTGAAGAGCTGATTTGCGGCCATCTAGAGTTACCCATGGAAGGCAATGTCCCATACTTCGATAAGCGAAACCACTGCCCTCGGGATGAGGCTTGGAGTAAAGACGATGCTATGGATCGCCTTGGGGTTCGTAGGGTTTGGCGTCCATCCGGTCAACGTTATTTTGTACATTGCAAGCATTTGGATGTCACACTGAGATTGATTGCCTATGTGCTAGCTCACAATGTGATACCTAAGGCTAGTGATTCCGAGTTTCTCAGAAATGAAGACTTGTTTATTTTGGACAAAATGTTTTTCTTTAACGACCAATTTCAGGGCATCGCGGTAGCCAAGCTAATGATGGCTGCCATGTGGCAAGTGGTCCACCACAAAGCCGATACCAAGGCTTTTGTCTTCCCGGTGCTTCTAAGTCAGCTCTTCTATAAGCTACATCTTATCAAACGGGATGAACTGGTCGCTCTTACTGATGAGGGAGATGTGATCACCGCGGAGAAGATGCGGGAGTTTGAGTTTGATGACAATGCGCCTTATGGGTGGGTGAATCCACGCAGGGGTCGCCCCGAGGCCACCAGTTCAAGGGAACCCCCACGTTCCGATGATGTCCCCGATTGGCGGCAACTGGATGGTAACATTCGTGCTCTCCAGACGAACATGGTCGAGATTGGCGCTTCGCAGAGGCGACTCGAAGCCATGATGAAGACCTTCATCGAAGCACATCCGACACCACCACTATTACGTCATGTTTGTAATTACATATTGTAATTTGGACGTATTAGTAGATAAAGAAACATACTTATTACGAAATTTAAGACTGTTTGTTCAAGATTTTAAATTTTAGTAACTTTTAATTGACCTATCTTTACTTTTTAAAAATTAATTACTACCGTGATTTCGACTTTTAGCTGACTGTTGTATCAATACCGATGCATTTCATTAATGGGGGGACACCTAAGCGCTAGTAGTGCTAGAAAGTGGGATTGATAAAATCTGTCAGGACTGGTTAGACCTCAAGTTAATAGATTAACTTCAAGTTGATTGGGAATCATGGTTAGACACAAAAGCAAACCAGTTCACGGAGAACATAGAAAGAAATGCATTAGCCTTGACATCCTAAAGCCTTTAGCTTCGCTGTTTCCTGTTCTCTTTATATATATATATATATAAAAGAATTAGCCTTGATTATTATTCATTAAAGAATGAGCAAAACTTCATGGTACAGGTGGGACAGTAAGGGGTTTTCTTGACTTAAGTGAGATCACGAGTTCGAATCGTTCTCATGTATGCAGTCGTTTAAAACTTAGGGTCAGAGTTTTACCTCTCGCAAGGAACCTACCCGGTTCGAACGGAGATTAGCCTGAGTTTGAATGGTTTAAAGGTGCATTCTCATAATTAAAACCCTACTAAGACACCTCGTAAGAAAAAAAAATAAAAAATGAGCAACACCCAAAATTTTTTGGATGAAAAAAGTAAAAGAGGCACTGGGATGTCTTGAAGGAAGAGTTCCAAGGAGCTATCAAAACTATTGCGGTCAAACATCTAACACTTTGGGGAGATTTTTGATAATCCGACAATAAAGGGATTTGAAATTTTTAAATGTTTTTTAAAGAATTTTAGAAATTATTAATCCAATAAAAAGTTGTGGAGACACCGTTAAGTAAAAGAGAATAATCCAAAAGAATAGGAGGAGTCTGCCACAAATATATGACTATGTTGCTCCAATTCTCTATTTATTAGTTGATGGGATTAGGAAACACGTTAGCAGAAGATACTCAAATTCGAAAAGCAAAGATTTCAATCTAAAGTTAACTTGTAACAATTCCAACAAAGTAGATCAAAAGACTAAATGGAGATCATCATTCAAAAGAGGTCAATATGATAAATATCGTGAAAGTCAAAAGAATGACAATTGAAATTGAATCATTTGCAAAAAAAATCAATCATCAATCTAAAGCTTGTTACTTCGAATGTAAAATCCCAAATCATTCTCAAATAGATTGTTGGTATTAAGATAAAAATGGTAGAAATGAAGACACCAAAGAACCAACTAATTAATGATAATGGATGTAGCAACGTACTTGGTATAATGATAATGGATGTAGCAAGAATATGACACGAGAATGAGAAGCATTTGAAGAACTCCATAAAGAGTATTCTTTGTGAGTAGAAATTGGTGATAGCAAGATCGCAAAAGTTGAAGGAAAAGGTGTTATTGCAGTCCAGCCCAAAGATAGCGGTAAGTGACTCATATCTGATGTTTCATATATATGCTTCTAAATAATTTGTTAAGAGTTGGTCAAATACCAAGAAAGGGTTAGAAAGAAACTAACGAATTCAATTAAAAAGACATATCTGAAAATATCCAATGTTCATCAACAATCATAAAACATATCCGAATTATCTCACCATAATAACATGTAACATGGATCCCTCAACCAAGATGAGAAAATTAACTACTCATAACTGAATTAAAATCAAAGAAAATAATAAAGTAAATAGTCTCCATCCCTGCTCTTTTGAAGAAAGAAACGAAAATCTTAATTAAAACTACGCAGAAAACGTAAAGAAATAAGAACAGAAAGTGCAGCAACCTAAAACCTACCCTAATCCTACGATAATTCCCTCTAACTCTAATACATATATATATATATATATGCGGCAACCACCCAAGCCTCCTATTTGATATGAATCCCCTCATTATCTTCTCTTGATTTTGTCCAGATTAGGTGTACTTCTATTTTCGGTGGGAGGCTTCTTGGAAAGAGTGCAAGAGGATCTTGAAAGATTGTGTTTTAATTGGAATCAAATTCTGGAATTTTCTGCAGGCTCCAGATTCCATCCTTAGGCGTGCCCACGCCTAATCTCTGAATTTCGGCCAGATTGGGAATTCTGGATTTCTTTCCTTCTTTTGCACCTTTTTAGTCCTTTTTGACTTTAGAGTGTTGAAAACCATCTGTAAACAATTATAGAGCAATTCCATCAATTTCAGATAATAATTTCAACACCTTAACAATAATTACGCCCAAAATATATGCAATTATAATGACTTAACACAAACTACAAAGAAGATAGATAAGGTTGGATAATTATCGACACACTTCAACACAAAACACGACCTGCAAGGAAGGCAATAAACAATTAGCTAGTTTTTGGTAAGTTTTGAATTGAGTATAGGTATAGATATGCATGAGTTTTATGTTGTGTATTGCATATATTTTTCCTTCTATTAATGTTTTTATATCCTACAACTTATAATATTGCTTAAGCCATTGAAGCCTTGATCTCTACTTGGAAAAGAACAATTAACTTCATTTTGATCATAACTATTTTTTGTAATATCACATATGGACAAAGACAACATATAAATTTTCACAATATCATAACCATTATTATGCAAAAAACTTTATTATACAAAACCATTATTATGCATAAAGACAACAATTAACTTTATTTGGGTTTTTTAAACATTTTTTCATACACATTAAGTGTTTATTTTTTAAACCCCCTGTTAGATATGGAATTGGTTTCATGCATATCGAGTGTTTATTTTTTAGCTCAAAAAAACTTTAATGATAGGTATCGAATTAGTTTCACTTAAGGAATTGCTTTAAAGAATGCCTAGAGTATATTTATAAGGGCCAAGCAATTATATGATGACACTATGTTTGAATCTTCACATGATCATATTGCATTTTTTAAATGGTTACAAAAAAATATATGCCTATCTATCATCCTCTAAGCCCCAAGCAAAAGGAAATTCATGTATGGATCACATTCTAATCCTAGAGGGTATAATACTTAAGGTAAAAATAGGCACAATTTATATGCAAGGTCATCTCAAAAGAATTTACAACCTCCTTCTCATTCATATAGGCCTCTTTCTCATTAAAATGGTATAAAAGAACTCACAATCATTATAGGTATCTTTATAAGCATAAAGGCATGATACTTGCTCCCATTTAATATCAATCCTTATGAGAAACAAAAAAGCATCTCTAAATCACCATAGGTCATATTTTCATGAAAAGAGAATATCATATGCTAATCATTTATTAGGCTCCACTATCACACAAAGAGAACTCCAAATCCCATTTAATATAGACCTTATAAGAAACAAAGAAGCATGACATTTTCTCTAAATCACCATAGGCTATATTTTCATTAAAAGAGCATAGCATATTATTGATTGCAAAACTAATCACTTGTTTTATGCTAAAAACTGTAAGTATATAGATCGGTACTTGTACTAAAAAGTAGATATCGTCCTACAGATATTGTGTTTAGGCACCACTTAATTCAAGTTGCGCTTTGTTTAAAACTCAAATTTGAATATTGAACTAAAAAGTAAACTAAATCAAAACAAACTAGCAACAATCAAATAATATAACAATGAAAATCTATCAAGAGAATTAATCAAGTTACGAGAGAGGGGATTTTACCTATCATTAATGTTAATCTAGTCTTTTATGTGTTTAGGGGGTCTCAATTCTAGATGATCGTAGGGTTAATTACTCTCTCTCGAGTTATAATCATTCCCTAAATTATGAACCCTAATCAAATTATGGACTTGCAATCTCTCAATTCACAAATTACCCATAATTTTAATTAGATATAAAGCTTTCTAATAATAAATTAGGTCTCGCATAGGATCTCTCTCCATAAAATTACCAACCAGATTGATTAATGGTCAATTAGATCTCCTAACTCTCGTTAATCCAATATAATCATTTTTATTTGGTTCATCATCTCTGTTTGTTACCGAAATATGTAAATACATTAATCAATCACAACACCTAAATCAAGTAAACACAATTCAACTAGACTAACATTAAATATAAGCAAAACCCCGAAGGTAAAGTTAGAACATCATTAACTACTCAAAATCTATAATCATACAACTCATCTCAATCTTACATATTAAATGAATAAAAAAGTAAATGGGGAGGAAAAGAAGTTCAAGTTGGATGATTGGGAAAACCAGTGACATCAATAGATCACCTATTCCAGGAAGCTTCGACGTCGGAACCCTCCTCTTCTTCCTCTTCTTTTTTTCTCTCTCTCTCTTCTTTCTCTCTCTCTCTTGGGTTTGCAAATGTAGGAAGAATGTAGACTCCTTTCTAGGGTTCCCTCATTATCCTTTTATAGTCTTTTCTAATTAAGGTAACCTTAGTGTCTTTCCGGGGTCCAAAATGTCCGAAATCATCATCATCATCATCATCATAACACCCAGTCTAAAATCTCACAGTAAAGTGGGGTTTGGGAAGGTCTGATAGTACGTAGCCTTACCCCTATATAGTAGAGATGCTGTTTTCGGTAAACCCACATACATATGTGATATGCAAGGTAATGATGCAAAACAAGGAAGAAAAAAAGGGAAAAAGTAAACAAAAACAGCACACCGAATAGTTAAGTAAATAGAATTACAATAAAAGACAAAGACATACTTGATGCATAACCCGATCTATCAATACCTTACACCTTGTAAAGACTGGCTCGTTTCATTGCTAGTCACACTGTGGTCTTCACTGAGCAACCCTGAGAATAAGACAATCCTACGGTATAGGCGTCCATCGCGAGAATCTTTTCCCAACAGTGGGTTGAACTTCCTATGTGATAACTATTGCCCTTCCGCTCCCTATCCCCTTCAAAACTTTTGTAATTTCTCCCCTCGTGATCCTCCCCTAAGAGTACCCGTTTAGACAGAGTCCCCACCTAGGGGGTTCCCCTAACGCTATGTTGACCAATATGTCTTCGTTATATGGGCCATGAAAGTATCTCTTCCACCTCCGCTTAATGGCTTGGGCATCCATGAGTACTTGTTCTTCTTCGTCATGTATATAGCAGACTTGGTTGAAGTTCTTCATCTTACGTGCCTATCTCTCACTATCTTGAAAATTCTTTGTGCTCCTTTGACCATATCCAAATCCTTGTATATCTTCTCATAAGCTTCTCCTTTAACCACTGCGATAGTCTTCTTCGCCTTCTGTTTCGCCAGTTTATACCTTACTCTATTAACAATCCGCTCTACCTCTGTTGCACTTCCCAACAGATCTTTATAATCTCCCTTTTTCACCTTGACCATCCCCTAGACCTCGTCTGACCACCACCATGACTCTATTCGCCCTTTCCCCTATCCTTTAGATACCCCTAGGAGTTTATTGGTTGTCTCTCTCACTACGGGAGCTACTCCCTGCCACATCCGATTCGCATCTCCACTCGCAGTCCATGTTGCATTGTTCTTGACCTAAGTCCTGAAACACTCTGCCATGTACCCTTTGAGTCTTCCCCATCTAATTTTGCGGCCTAGCTTGGTAAATTGATGTGCCCTCCATCCCTTAATTTCGAAATCCAAAACTATCAATTTATGTTGCGTTAATAGACATGCGACAGGGAGTACTTTGAAATCCTTGCACTATGATCTGGCACTTGTCCTGACAAGGAGATAATCAATTTGCGTCTTGTTTGTGCTATTCTGAAACATCACCAAGTGCGCTTCAATTTTCTTAAAGAAGGAATTTACTATAACTAACTCATATGCTATGGCCATGTCTAATAAATCAACCCCACTATCATTTCTAGTATTGTATCCGAAGCCCCCATGAGTTCCTGTATAACCGTCTGAATCTGCCCCTTTATGCCTATTAAAGTCCCTCTAGAACGATCTACTCGGTCTTAGTGATTTGTAAAAGCATACCCTCCAGCGTCTCCTAGAATGTACGTTTTTTTGTTCGTTTGCGCCAGCTTGAGGTGCATACGTGCATACTATATTGAGAACCACACTGCTTAAAACAATTTTTGTCACCATTATCCTATCATTAACCTTTGTGATTCCCACTAATTTGTCCATAAGTCTCTTGTCCACTAAGATACCTACCCGGCTTCCGCATACTTCCTGAGTATCATAGTTTTAACCCTCTATCTCCTTTACTTTAGCTCCTGCCCACTTAGTCTCTAGGATGCATGCTATTTGTATCCGATACTTGTCTAAATTGCAACCAATTCTAAAGACTTTCCCATGAGGGTTCCCACGTTCCAAGAGCTTATCCTTATTAAGTCATCTCTGTCTTTAATCTTGAAAGGTGCGTGGGCCGACCCGCTTGCACTGGTACCATTCGCTCGATCTGAAAGTATCTCTCCTAGCCTGTGTTTCTCACATTTCTCGCAGGTACTATCCCATGAAAACCTTAAAAGCTAAAACTAAAGGACCCCCATCATAAAGAGTAAGGATAATATTCAATAATAAACCCAAAAATTACTAATAAAACTACGAAATAACAAAAAATAAATATAATAATAAATAATAAATATAATAAGGACAAAACCCAAACTAATAAGAAACTCAAATAAAAGGGAAATAATAGTAATAATAAACATACAAATAATAGTAATAGTAATACTAATAACAAAAATAGTAATACAACAAAAACTAGATACTAGAAAATTCAATAAATACTTAGAGAGTATTAAAAGAAATAAAATATAATTAGGATATAATAATAATAATAATAATAATAATAGTAAATAGCCAACCGAAAATAAAAGGCAAGCCTGGTACTAACACCAAAACAAAGACTAATACTAATACTAATACTAATAACTAATACCAATACCAACACCAATACTGAGAAAGAAGAAAAAAAGAAAGAAAAAAAGGAAAACAAAAAATTCTTATAATGAACACTAAGAAACAACACCGAACTGGTAAGGGAGAAGAACAATGAAATAATAATAATAATAATAGGACCAATAAATAATACTACTAAACTGTTAATAAAACTAGTAATATTAGCAATTGGAAGGTAAGGCTAAAAATAAAATAAATAAAAAGGCCAACCGAACATATTGTGACTGATTTGTGCATCCAAAAAAGTTGATAACCGCACATTTCAAGACGTGGGCCAAAATAGCAGCGACAGTGTATATTACCCACTCTTGTCAAAACGTAAACGTCCAGAGATATTCTAGAAAAGAAGCAACACAAGAAAAAGGGGATGTATACGGGAGATGTGAATTTAATGGAGGAGGTTTTTGTAAAAGGTTGAAGCACCAAATTAAAAAAGAGAAATAATGGACTTGTTGGGCATAAAACATCAAGCCAAAAGGCGAGGGATCAACGGGTCGCAACAAGAGAAAGGCTGACAATTTCTTGAGTACAACAGCAAACAAAATGTCAGAATGCTCGACAAAGCTAGCGGATACGACGCGTGAATAGCAGGAGAACCCTACCCAACATGTAGGCAAGTGTATCAGTTGCCGTGCATGCAGCCCTTCGTTACCATCAACGCCCATAAGCTGCATGCATAACATAAATGGTAACCTTGTGGAAACTAGTTCATGAGCTAGTTCCCATTATGTGGGTTGCTCAAAGGGAAAGACGAGACTCCCGATCTAGGTTACCAGATGTTCGTGGCCGTTACAGCCGCCGAGAACCAGGGATACAAAGAGTCATATGGGCAGAGCAAACAACGTTGACTAAGAAAGGAAATATACATTATCCAAACCATAAAGAAAACTAGAAAGATGCGTAACTAAAAACTCCATACTCAAAACACAACACGCACTGACATAAATGGAAACGCAGAAACAACTAGAAGGACTGGTTGGCACTTACCACCCCGTCAGTCCTATATATAGTCAATGAATATGGCCTTTATCAACAGTCATCAAGCTCGTTCATAAATTCGCATGCTAGAGGTAAGAGTGTATTTTTACATATCTGGTGAGGCGGATTCTGTTGGACCAATGGTGGTTGACAAATTAAATGCTACTTATGTTTTAATAATAATAAAATGTATAGAATTGGTTAAGAAATTTTTTCAGGTGTTTTGGATTGAAATAAATCAAGACAAGATATAAATCATTGTGAAATCAAGAAGGAAATAATCTTCAACATGTTAGAGATATTAAACATGAGGATTATGGGAAGATTTTGATAAATCTATCCGTTGGAGTCAGCACAAGTCGACCAACATATCACAAGTCGACTAATAAATTAAGATTCATCAGATGGGGCATGAAACAAGTCGACTAATATATTACAAGTCGACTACAAATCAGTCAGATAAGTGAACTAGTCGAATATCATGGCACTAGTCGACTAATCGAAGAGCAAAGATGAAACCTGCAGTGAAAAATGTTAGTACTAGTCGACTATAACAGCTCGACTAGTCGACTATCAGGTAGAGCTGAACAAAATTTATCCGGATCAATCTCAAATGCCAAGGAAATAATTTAGCAACGTCTATGAGAAATCAAGCAATGGCTAGAAGGAGATCAAGCAACGGCTAGAAGGAGATCTACAATGGATATATTTATCTACAGTCTGCAAATAAATTAGAAGAACATCAAGGAATCCATATATAAGTCGAAGAGGCAAAAAGCATACAACTATTATTCCAAATTTGCTCTCAGTTGCTACTAGCCTGTTCTAAATTTTTATTGAGCATTATTTTTTCATCTTTATCATTGTTATTATTGTGAGTTGAGTGATTGGTGGAAAATCACTTGTGAGGTAGGACTTGTGCCGAAAAATAAATCGATTGTAAGGGTAGCTTGAGCCGGAAATCAAGAGGTGTTGTAAAAGTTCACACTGAACTAAAAAGTGCGCAGTAAAGTGATTTGCCAAATCTTAAGTAGGCGCTTAGGTAGAGGACGTAGGTCTTAGCACCGAACCTCTATAAAAACAGTGTTTACGTTTCTTCCATTTTAGTTTTAATTGTTTAAATTAGTGTGTTCTAATTCTCTGTTATTTGTAGCTCTTTAAGAAAAGAAGAAAAAGGTTCAAAGATCTATTTAAACTCCCTCTTCTAGATCGTTTACACTTATATTGACTTTGAAGCTTGTTCACCAATTCTTTGATCTATTCATACAAAGTACGAATATCACATATGACAACCTTCCTACAAAGTTGTCATGTTAATTTTTTGCTTGTGAGATTCTCGTTCTTGTTGAACTTCCTAACATCAAATCTTTTGAGTATGTTCATTGTAACTTCTGCCCTTTCACTCGTTTCCTACAATCTCAACATATGTATAATGTTATTTCATTGAACTTTTCATTAATGATTTGCCTATAGAATTGTAAAATCTACGCGAAAGATGATCTTCTTTTATCTATAAGATTATTATTGCAAGTAATTTCACTATGATATTATAATTTTTAGGGAAGGAGAGATAATAAGTGTACTGCTCACTTGGTAAAAGAATTTCACTTGTAAAACGAGACATAAGAGTTGCATGAGATCCAACAATATTGAAATTTTATTCTTTAATTTCAGCATATTAAAAATGAAAAATACCCATTTAATGTAAGTAAGAGCACTGGTCCTGCGTAATACGTTTGAAGTTATATACAACATAAACTTTTGGTAATTTTACACAAAATTTATGTGAATCGAGCTTTATTTTAGAATCTTTAATTCCATAGCATTGAGCCTTCAGCCCTATTTCATTTATTATCTTGATTTATTTCTAAAGAAGTCATTGATAATGAAGTCACTCCCGTATTGATTTCACTGTCATCAGACAAGAATCTGTAACCAAGATTGAGAAAGTTAAAACGAAAAGAAAAACAGAAGACCTCTTTTTCTTGGATTTCTTACAGTAAATAATCTTTTTATATCACGTGAAGATTGCGATAACAACTTGAAACATAGCGAAAACATTTAGGCAAATCTTTTCTACACGTCATCAGTGACGCAAAGGATAAAGGAATTTGGCCACACAAAAGCACTGTTTCATCGAAGGCAGCCATCATAGTTTGGTTAAAAGAATCCACATATATAGCTGTACTTGGAAACCCATAACCACATAATTAGTTCCCTTGATGAAAATGACGTCCGCTACATCTCAACCATGCTTCATTATTTTGTGCTTATTCATGCATGGCTGCCCTCAATTCAGATCTTGGTGGGTGCCAGCTACACATTGGTCCCAGTCTTACTAACAACAAGTTCTGCCTACGATTTAAGTTCTTTTTTTTGCTTAGAATTTTGGTATCCACCGTCCTAATGGCCATTATCAGATCAATGATTATAGCTTTTGTTACAAGAACCTTTAAGGCGCTTGTTGCATAAACTTGTCTAAAAGTTGTTCAAACCTAATTTATGTATTGCCTATTCTTGAGGATGCAACATTTGGTTTGGTAGGTAACGTAAGATACCTTCTTCTTCTTTCTTTACTATTGTACTTGCAAAAAGTTTGGTGTTTATCTATATTCCCAGAACGCTATGATTCAAGGGGTATATATAGATTGCAATTCTTACCTAACTGAGCCAATAATTATGTGGACCAAGCCCCATAGTAATACGAAAATGATGTTTTGGACACAGGAAAGCAACCATTTATGGATACCACTTATCTAAACTATGTTTCCATAAAAGGTCTCTTGATGAAAATTGCAGAGCCTGAGACTGGATGATACGACCCTTAAAAGTAACAGAACTAGGAGATGCAATGTGAAAGATTGTAACACAACATGTGAAAGTGTGAACAATATTACTTTAGAGGCTCTACTAGCTGTATTTGATCTCATTATACAAAATGCATGAGAGCTGGCTGAGTTTTACGTCTTTTGGTAACTATCTGTCATCGCTGTCAAAGTCCTTCAATGAAAACCCCATTTCTAAATGGCAATGCTTATGAACACGAATGAAGATGATTCTAAAGGTTATACGAGTACTTTATCAATTCTTGCCAGGATCGATGATACCTTGTCGTGGGGTAAAATAAGAGAGAACATCCCTAGCCATGAAACCTCATCCATATTTATGCATGCTAGCTAAATGTACCTGAGTAATTAATTAAATGTAACACTAAATACATATACAAACGATTGGGAATCAAGTTTTTGGTTGATTTTTGTGATAGCATGATTGGACAGCAATGCTTTTAGGCTTTTGCTTCTGAAATTCAGCACCATGGTAACTGCATAAGCTCTGAGCATTGGCAAAAAGCATTATTCACATATTCAAATTAAGAGAAAGTAAAAACGACGAACATCCTGCACGCTTTATGAATGCTCAAATGATCCTTTTCGTGCTACTCTTGCATACCGATGGGTGAGTCTCTCTTACATGAATAGTAACTTAATTATTTTTTGACCTATTTAAATGATTAATTGATTGTCCAAGTGGATTGTGTCTATCGTAGACAACAAGCCCACTAAATTCAAGTCCAGTTTTTGCGTAATGACATATTGGTTAAATATGGCCACATTAAAAGGTAGTTTGGACATTCAATAAAAGCAGTAAAACTTCGATAAATAAATATTCGATAAATTAATAATTTTGATTAAATAATAATTTTCTCCGGTCTCGACTTGGGCTAATGGGATAAAATAATAACTTCGCTAAATGCATAAGATAATAATTTTAAAAAAATTTCTTGAGGTCCA
>JANKYF010000006.1:56487836-56498019 GCA_029829435.1 Erythroxylum hondense
ACCACAACTTTAGATATTCGAACTCATTATTTTAAGGTACAAACATAACAATTTATGTTCACTTTGATGTGTTTTTAAATGTTTGTAAAACAATTGACATTATTTATACCTTTGATGTACTAGTTGATGTGTGGATGGACAATTATGTACATCTAATTGTATAACAATTGCCATTATTCAAAGCTTTGACATACTGGTTGATGTGTGGATATTCAATTATATATGTACCTAATGGTTTACACCATTTTAATTTCACTGACGAAATACACAATTCCGTCGGTTATTATTTACCGACGGAACTGTGAATACCGTCGGCATATAACCTGAACTAAATTTGGCGACGTCCGAAATTCTGGCGTTAACGCCTCCACTTACATACGAAACGTTGCGACGATGGTTCCGTCCCTAAATTATACCGACGGATATATTCCGTCGGTTATTACTGAATTTCACCGACGCCATTTTAAATCAATGTCCGTCGTAAAATAACAACGGATAATATTCTGTCGGTTACCCGTTGATAAAACACGACGGTATATGTCCGTCGGTAAGTTATAACGACGGCCATGTTTACGACGATTTCTTCATTCGTCGCATTCCGTCGGAAATTAGAAATAACGATTTCTCCGTCTATACCTTTTCACTATAAAAACTAATCATAGCAAAAACTAATTAGCGACAATTCGGTGAAAATGTTGCCCATAGTTTCTCTCTATAGGAATTTCACGACGATTTTTACTACGAGAATACTAATTAGTATTAGCAAAGATTCTTGGACGTTTAGCAATGAAATATTTTGTTGCTAAAAGTCTCTCCTGTTGTAGTGACATATAATGTCATTCATGACATTTTATAGACTATGGGCAAAGTTATTAAAAAAACCTCTTATTTTGCTTCTTTTATTTTTTATGAGGGTTAAAAGTGAGCCCTCGTAAAGAACAAAAAGAAGCAAAATAGGAACCTTTTTGTTGTTCTTTATGAAGGTCAAGAGTGAACTCATAACTATTATAAAAAAACAAAAAGGGGTAAAACAAAAGCTCTTTTATTGCCTATTTTATTTTTCATGAGCATGATTATAGGAAGGTACCTAGAAGAAGATACTTTGTATTGTTTGAATAGTAGAGGTGCTACATAATCAAAGCCAGGTGACAAAAACATTGCATTCGTGTTGTGATGCAGAACTTCTGATAGAGTTAAACGGTGCATGGTTGCATGAAAATTGGTGTTTGACAAAAAGCTTTTCCAGGTTCTATAATTGTAGACTTGGCCAACCAGAAGCATATTCAATGTAGCTTTTCCAGTGACAAGATTATACACACGCACGGACGGTCAATATAAAGCTGCGTATTAAACAAATCTCCCCAAATTTTCCATTTTAATGAGATCATATTCTTTATTTTAGTTAATTAATTTTAACTTTATTTTATTAAATTTTATTTACACATTTATATAAAATTTTTATATATTAGATTATACGGAACAAGCTGACAGACTCTAAATAAAACATGGTACTTCAACCCTATTTTAACGGAGTGTCACTGAATGATGTTGTTATTTAATGACGACGGTCAGCACTCACACACAAGCACGCTCCTCCTACTGTAACAAGAGAGCAATGCGCACCCAATTAACTGAATAGCCGATCACTGTCACAGAGTGCAAAAATAATTGAGTACACGTATTGATAAGTTTACTTCTGGCATCAAAAACATCACCGAGGATCTTCTAGTCAATTCTTAAACACGTATTAACTGTTCTTTGTCAAGTCTAATCCGACTTTTTAATACACGAGAACTAGGGATGATCATTTTGCGTTGTATTCATTTCGTCCATGCGTTACACTATCTATATACGTGTTCTGAACTGATGTTTCCTATCCACATTATTTGACTGTGACAGTATTGATAGCTGCCACCAATATTAACGTTTTCTTCTGTTGGTGGAAAGAAAAGTAATGATGAAATGATTTACCTTCTATTTGCTTAGCTTTATTGTCAAAGTACGCAACAAGAAGTGAGCAGACTTTGTTAGACTTTATCATTGAAGAAAATAGAATATGACTGCGACGAGCAAGTTTCTTTGCAGCCAGAACCTAGTTAATTAATCAACATCATTTTGAATCTATACATGAAAACTCTTGATTCGCGACCTTGTTTAATTGCTTACTGGTCATTTCATTCGTTGGAGCAATAATTGCTATCATGTATATCTTGCTTTTCGACATATGATCAAATATAGTATATATCTATAATAAAACTCTACATCGTTTATGCCATTAACCTTTTATTTGTTTTCTTGTATGTTGATCCTTTTGATGATGTGAGATATCATCCCTGAAACTTCTTCCTATGCAAAAACTCGATGCATGATTCATACCTGTTGTTAATTATTCCAAAGGAGAATTACCTTCACGTGTTAATTATTTTGCTAGAAGTGGGATTATCAAACATTCTACATCGAAATTATCATGATATCATAACAAAGACTTTGCTATTAAATTGAAAGGAAAGCTATAACCTCAAATAAACTTAGACATAAACCAGCAATTATCAAATCAAAATTAGGCGATAAACTTATTATTTGACTCATATTTAAATCATGTTGTGTTGAAAATTTTTAATAGGATATGAGATATGGTTGATCCTAAAATAATTTAAGATTCCATTTTCAGGAAACTAATAATAAACATCTTCTCCTGTGTTATTACGAGAGTTATATATCTTGATCGAATGAGTCCTCAACAAATTAAGAAGAAAATGAAATGGTTGGTGTTTTAGTGTTAGATGGCAGCATAGTATAATTGACACCAAACCATATAACTTTGGGAAATGCCTGGTGAATCCTAAAGTTTCTTTTGGAACTTGAAAGTCTTTGCAGTGCAGGAATGGTTGAATAACTATTTATCTAAATTTTATTTAAAGGAAACCGACCATAACATGATAAGGTAATAAGCGTGAATGTCAGTATTTGCTATAGACACGTTTTGCAGTTGCCAATTGCACGTATATAATATTAAGAGTTTAGATCTTTTGTCCAATTTTATGGTGTCTTATTATGTCTAATGAATCTCAACCATTTATTTATGTGAGTCTTACGTGAGTCTTACATAAATAAATGTAGATTTCACATAAATGAATGGTTAAGATTTCATAAAATACAATAAGACACTATAAACTGGACAAGAAGATTTTGTCTCTATTATTAGGCTGTTTCAAACTGATGGAAAATCTTAGAAGAAACTAATAAAAAAATCAACTTCATCACGGTAGAGAGTGGACTTTGAAAAGTTAAGGGTGACTTTTCAAATCAGGCGTTGATAAAATCGATAGTAGATAGCTGTTTGCTATAATCCGGCAGATAATGATAAGCTCTCAGTTTAATTTCTTAACCCGGGATTATTCGAGTGTAATTAATTCGGCACCTTACTTTAATCTTATTGAGAATCATAATGATTAAGCAATTGAAAGGCATAAATTCGTGCATAAATCATATACTTTTCGTTGGTTAAAGAAAATTAATTAGTTGAAATATGTATAAATTAATCCAAATATTACAACTAAAAAGGTCCCTAATTCTTTAAAAATATTTATTTTAAGATTTTATTTTTGTAGGATTTTGTAAGAGAATTGAACCAAATTAAAAAGGAAATAAATGTCAAAAAAGTAGCACAGGGCAATTGCTTAAAGTTGACAAAAAAAAAAGAGCAAAATTTTAATTAGACTATTAGTACATCAACTGAAAGATGTCTTACTACAAGTTGCAATACTTATATTCCTGGAAGAGCCCCACAACATCCGACAATCCAAAATTGATAGTAGTCTAAAAGAGTGAGAATTGAAGCCGAAGTAAATACTAAACCCTATCCCGATGCTTGTAAAGGAAACACAATAAATGGGCAAGTGTGCATCGTCTCCAAAGATACTTCTTGGCGAGTGGATTGGGAGGTGAACGATGGCTTGACATAACTATACATTAACCGAAGATAAGCCTAATTCTCTTAAGCCACACGATATTAGCTATTAGTGTAACAATATAGGACCCAAATTGTTGACACAGGTCTTTTGTGATAAAATAATGAGATTAGTATTTTTAAGTTGGGAAACATCTTGTGAGTCATTATTTTAAATTTATTTCTGTACACTCATTATTTATAATAATGGAAGAAATATGCTGAATTTTGTCCGTCGACGTAGCCCAAAGTTAAGGATGAATCACATTAAAAATTCTATGTCCATTTTACTCATTTTATTCTTCCTTTTCACAAAATACACCAATTACGTCCAACACAAATTTCTAAACCAAAAAAAAAATTAGATAGAGCACTTGTAAATTTTCCGTGCATGAGTATTCAGCTGAAAGGTACTTGCGAAGTGAAAATATTGTGCAAATGGATGCCAGTGATTTATGCATAAATATATGTGTTTTAACTTTAAATATAGAACCTCTTGGATTTTTATTTTTTCAATTTTTTTAGTTGAACACGTTATTAATTTTTATTTGGATTCAGTTGCACGCTACGTAAATTTTTAAAGTGTCGCAACTGAAGGTGTATCTCCTTCAAGTAGGCCAAATTCCAAAAGTTCTTACAAAGTCGAAGTCTAATAAGAACCACTGTTGATTTAAAAAGTATCTCTCTTGTATTGATTATATTTATATTAAAGAAACGACTTTGAGCAGTTGGTTGGCACCAAAAATTGGAAAATCGGGTAATCTGATCAGATCAAACAGTGATAATTTGTGAACAAAAAACACGGGATGAATAGGAATAATATTATGTTTTAATGTTACTTATAGTGAATGACAGCCTTCGAATGAAGAATGATCCAATTCCAGCTGGAAGGGCCCCAGGTGTGGAATGAGACACGTGGCAAAGTCGGTGAAGCTGACAAAAGTCGAATTCCGTGGGGCACCTGGTTAGAGGGGTGACGCAGCATACAACCTGAACCGCGTGTGACAAGTGGAGTGGTTGAGTCTCCTCCTCCCTTAATTAAGGTCTCAGTTTTGAGTCTTAAGTATAGAGTTGCACTTGTGAGGGAGAACTTTATCGCTTATATAGTCCTATTTGGCTCGAATTCGGATTAGTCAGTTGTCCATGTGACATCGAATATTGAATGGTTTATACAAAAAAACAAAAGAAAAAAAGTCAGATTGCTTGTCGACCGTTTGAGACGCCTAACTCTGTTCGGACCCCGATCTCATTATTTTGTTGGTCACACACATTCATCGTTGCGTTAAAGCTTAGTCCGGTGAGTCGCCCCTTCACGTTTATTTCACTCATAAGTATTCAATTTCATAAATGATTAGTATTGACCTTTGGGACAATAATATTATGAGAGGGAAGATCGATAAACATGGGACACTGTCAGAAACTTTTGTTAATCAAAGTCAAAACTCGTTACTTTCCTAATATTGCCAGGGATCATGCCGTATAGGACTCTAAAACCTGTTAAAAAGAGGATGGGGGCTAAGGTTGGCCAGATTTTATCATGTACCAAAAACTGAAGCCACCACATGGTTCAAAAAGAGAGAGGGCCGAAGGGGTGTCATGCCTCAAAAGTTTACAGCTTTCACCAAAAAATATATAAATGAAACATGAAAACAATATTGATCCGTACTGAATTACTGAATGTACAATGTGAAACAAAACAAACAAATTTATGTAATCCTGGTAAGCTACATGTTCATGTGTAGAAAAAGGACCAAGTATCCTCTATACACCTTATGGCATTCTTTACTTTTTTTCTTCTGATCATTATAATATCGGGTAACTTGTTTGTCTATGCCACTACTTTCCGATGTACAAATAAGAAATATACATGTACGCCTCGTTCTTATCTCTCTTTTGTAATTGATATAGGTATTAAGTGTAATATTATAGAGGTCTTCACGAGGATTTGATAACGCCAACAGTTAACTTCTTAAATCCAAGAGTATACCAGCTGCTTGACATTTGCATGGCTAAGGATTAATTTCTAGCCTTATTCAAAATTAGTGCTAATTTATCCTAATTAGCGATCAATATCGAATTGACCAATGTTTAAAAGGGTTGTTTAATCGAAAATTTTAAGGTACACACGGGTAGTGACAAAAAGGAATTAGTTCTTGGTTGCGGTAGAAGACACGTTGTTGAAGGTTTAATTTTACTCTTCAGTCAAATTAGTAGTTAGTCCAAAAAGGCAGAAACAAATGGATCACTAATCCAAGTATATAAAAATGAAGTTGACAGCTTTGCTTGTCTTGGATAAATTACAGAAATTGGAACGTTCTTTCTATGCTAGCTATCATCTATGCCTTGTGGAAGAACCTTTTACCATAACACGTTGGGATGGATTAGAGATATCATCATATCGAATGTGGAGACCAACTCAACTTCCCATATAATGGATGTTATTGCTGACTCTCGGATGAGACTCCATGCTTAGAGTCTTTAGTAAGAAAAAAAAGTCAACGTATTCATCATATGCGGCACAAGAATCGGCTCCCAAAAAACATAAAGAAAGAGAATTGTGTATTAAGATACAGAGAGGAGTCCCCACTAAAAGAAAATAATAAGCATATTCGATTGAGTCCCACGTTCTGATATGCAAAATCCAGTATAAAAAGAAATGACATATCGGAATGGGACTTGAACCTTATTGTTGCTCCAAGCTCGCCCTCAGCTTGAGTCTTTTCTGGGGAAGCACAAATAAGATCATTAAGCCACCAACTGAATCTCATATATCACAAACAATTTGTGGCCATAGCAATTTTGACAATACCATAACACTTCTGTATCAATTTCTGCTAGAACACGGTGAAAATTTTTTCTTCATAATGTAAATATCTTACAGTAAATAAGACTTTTCACAGTAGTTTCTTACAATAGCAGCATATTTAACATATGTTTTACTAGAGGAAAAATAAAACAGTTTAAATTTTTTCAACCTCCCCCGCTGGATTCAAGAAATCTATACACAGACAACATAGAAAACAATAAAAAGTGATTGAAGTTCCTTGTTTTAGTCTTCTCCCTCAACTTCTATCTTCAAAATGCAACAGTCTCACTTTCAATAATTCCAAAAACCATCAAAGTCTAATGGTCCAGCTGAACCTGAAGGTGTTTCTTGATCATCAAATGCCCTCTTTCCCATTTCAAAATTTGATATAACAGAAGAGATTTCCGTGTTCATGTCAGCACTCAGGCCCGTTTCTTGTGAGACACTAATCATTTCCCTCTCTTTTTCCAAACCCTGATCCATATTTGATCCTTGGTTTTCAATTAAGGCCCGTAAAATTGAGCGATCTTGGATTAAAGGGTATTGAAGGTTTGCTGAGAGTGGTCCAGATTGAGTAGAATAGAACGAATTTGCAAGAGAAATTCTATTGAAAACATTGGAAGGGTTTGAAGAAAATGCTAGGAGATTGTTGTTGAAGTTGTCAATCGGGGTTTGCTGGTTTCTATAAAGGTCAATGGGATTGGAGAAGCAGGGCACGTAGGGCGATTCGGCCACAGGCTTGGTCTTGCTGACACTATAATGAGAAGAATCCATCAATGGTGGTAAACCAGAAGCATCCATTTCATTACCAACAGAGCCTATCCTCAGAAGCCCTGAGATATGAGTTTTCTTCCCTCCGGAGCTCTTTTGGAACACTCTGCTGATTACCCACTCATTCTACAAAACCAAGAACGAAACTTTCATTAGCATAGCATAGACCAAAAACAAGAGGGAAAAAAATAATAGGCAACACGGAAAAGTAGGTCAATAACCAAAAAGTTTATACCTTCGCAGTTTTTGGTAGATTGTGAACAGAGAATTTACCGTCCAATCTGTACTCGTGCATGACCCAGTTGGTTTTCTCTCCTTTAGGAGCTCTACCCTTGTAGAACACAAGTGTTTTCTTCATTCCAACCAAAGATTTTCCTCTGTTGATCTCCTTATCTTTCCCTGTGGCTTTCCAGTAACCTGCTTCAGTTGCTCTGTTTGTTCTGAGCCCGGTTGGATACTTTCTGTCTCTGACACAGAAAAAGTACCACTCTTTCTCTCCCATTTTCGCTTTCCCTGCATCCCGAAAACAATTAGAACATGACCACCTTGGAAAAAAAGTACAAAGACTCTGCCTTTAAAGAACTTACATGGTAGTTCCCAAGGTTCAGACTTGTTCAAATCCACATCCCCAATAACTCTAGTAGTGAAGTTTGTGTCAAGAACCTTCTTGTACAAGTAGTGAGAAATGAGCTCCTCATCAGTAGGATGAAACCTGAACCCAGGAGGCAAATCCAGTTGATCATCCTCCTTCATGAGTCCTGACATGTTCTCCATGTCCCTCACAAAAAGCTATTATCCCGTTCTAGTTGGACGTGAAAACCTTGGTACCACAAACTGGATTGTTCTTAATAAACAAACTGTAGAAAATAACAGAAAATTCAGGTTCAATTCCTCCGCACTTAAGGCCACTATATACAAAATGGACACCGAACAAACAGGCTATAATCCACTCTGTATGTTCAGGGAACCTTATAGAGAACAAAAAGGCAGAGAGAATTAGAATTGGAAAGAGAAGTGCTGAGAGTGCTAAAGGGCGAAGAAAAGGTAACTATAAAGGTATGGAAAGTTAGGAAGAAAGTGAGAGATTGAGAAACAAAAAAGAAAGAGAAGCCATAAACTGAAAAAGGTTTGTAAACCCGAACGCTGGATGGATGTTTTTATGACAAAAGTCAGTGAGAAAGAAGAGAAAGGCCCTAATATACTGGTGTTATTGGACACCAAGAAACGTGGCATGTAAGGCAACTATTGTGGGTTATTTTCATCTCTCTCTTACATTAATGATGTAATAAAAGAAAATCACATATTTGCTAGAATTGACCAAATACAACTCACCTCAATCTCATGCATGTCAATTTTAATGAAAACGTTAATAGTACTTGAAAGAATGAGGATATGATCTGCAACTACATTGGTTGTTTTTCTCTGCTCTGCAGCATACCAGAAATCTTCAAATTGCAAAATTGGAAGTTAAAAAGAATATGGTCTGTTTTGTGATGCCCAATAGAAGGCGCTTTTTCCCTAAACAATTCTTCATCTTTATCCCCGGAACTGGAAGTGGTAGCTGGTGTGAATGCAGAGAAGAGAAGATCACAGAAAGACACGTTCCAAGTTTGGCAGAGTCGTTATATTCAAGTCAAAAAATGAGCCATATGAGAGCCAATGAATTTTAGTCATAGGATTGTGTCCTGTTGTTATATTTTACTTGATCTGAACTTTTACATTGTAAAATAAAGTGCTAATGATGAAAATTCATTGGCTCTTAGTAGTAACTAAATTAATTTGAGAGACACAAAGTCTTGACTCCTGATATAACTGGTGGAGTGGGATTTAGTATTCCAGTTTTTAATAATGCGAGTAGCAATTGCGGCATTAGGGCAAAATCATTTGTTGAGATTGCGTTACATTGTTCTCCCATCTTTTGAGGCCCTTTTTCATCCGGCTGATTGAAACAGGTTCGAATATAAAAATAATTGATCATAACCGGAGTTGACGAAAGCTTGTATAATTTGATTACAATCTGAGCAATGAATTTGTCGTGGCATGAAAAAGTTATCTCAACCATGCCATAACCGGACAAGATTAACAGGTCCATCATTAATTCATCTACTTGCGTACTTTTTAACCATATGCGTGCTTTCGGAGCTGGAAGGTCACCAATTAATAAACCTGCTGCCATCTTTTAACCAAGGGTGATGTATCGAAATTGTAAGAAAGTGGTTTTAAACAGGTTAGGTAAGGGAGTGCTCAAAAACTTTAATGCAAGGGTGGATTGGAACCTAATAGATTGTCTGCTCCTACGTATTATCATCATTCAAGCTGTCAAATGTTGCTTCATAAATCAGAACCAATAACGTTTGTCTCACTACATATTTTCATCACCATTCAACTTCTTTTTGCTAAATCACAGATTTTAGATTGATAATGATATCACCTTTTCGTAGTTAGAGATGTTTATTCATTTTGTAAGAAATGAAGAATTATCATTTCTACATACTATTCGAAATTTAGTGACTTTTACTCTCATTTGAACCTATGTTAGCAGATAACCGGCTAAAAGATATGTCTATAGATTATTTATTTTTCTCAAAACATTATTTTAATTTAATATCCTTAAAAGGTTCTTATTTCTATTAAAAATTTTGATGGAATTATGTTAT
>JANKYF010000006.1:56543548-56555763 GCA_029829435.1 Erythroxylum hondense
TAGTTCCCTAAAAGATAGTTTTATCGATGGTAAGACCATACAATACTGAATCTTCCTAACCATATCACCTTAACTACATAATGGTCCATTTTCCTCTATCTAAAGGCCTATATCATGTTGATTATTTTCATCTAACATTATTCTTCCTCCTAAACTAGAATTTTTAACTCCTTTGGCATTTGTTATAGGTTGTTCCAATTCTAATTTTACCACCTTTGAACTAGTACTACTCATTATTGATCCTAGCATGTCCTTTCCATATGTTTTTCCTAACATATGCCACTCATTTTATGTTCTTAATCCTAGCATGTCCTTTCCATATGTTTTTCCTAACATATGCCACTCATTTTATGTTCTTAAAGGTTACCTTAGACTTTTAACCGAGTGCATGAAACTTACAAAAATCTATCTTCTCATATGTTTCACCATTTAATATGCTCTCCTTATGAAAATCTGTCATCTCTCGCTTAATAAGATGACCTAACTATATATGCCATATCATGGTATTATCATCATTTTGTCAAGAGGATTAACAGATAATTAACAATTCTATTACTATATATCTTACTATATATGGCATATCATGGTATTATCATCATATTGTCATAAGGATTAAAAGATAATTAACAATTCTATTACTATCTATTAAGACATACATGCCATGCAGTATTTTTAATTCCATAATATTCAATGCACCCTTTGCTACCTAAAACCATCCATCATCACCAAAAAACTTATACCCTTGCTATTAAGAGCACCCATGGAAATCAATTTTTTCCAGAACTTAAAAACATAATAAGCATCCAATGTTTTAGCAATTTTGTTCATGTGTTTTGATCTATATTAAACAACTACCTTTGACAACACACTCTCTATCATCACCTAATCTGATAGCTCCATTCCATGTTTTAAAGCACAGAATTAGTTCTTATTGAAAGTGATATGACAAGACACATTTGAAGTGAATCACACGTTGTATAGACTTAATATTCAATATACAAAACGCACAAGAAGGGGGGTTGAATTGTGTATCCATTTTTGAAAACAATCCCCTTTTTAAACAAACTTCTTTAAAAACAAAACTTTCTTTCTCAAACGATTGAAAAACAGTATTATGAAGTATTACAATTTGCTTCTAAGTATTTGAATCAACAATAGAAATTAAAAGTTGAGAGTTGAGAGTAAGAATCGACACAGTAGTTTTATACTGGTTCACCCCAAACCGTGAGCTACGTCCAGTCCTCAGAATTCTTTTTGAGATTTCACTATACTTCTCAAAGATACAAGTATTCTTTTCACCGAGCCTCTTCTGGTCTCTTACAACAAGTTTTCTTTTCTGACTTAGCTTCTTCAAGCTATCAGCTTTTCTTCCTTCTACTGAAAGACGTTTCGAGTTTTGTTATAGACAATGGTAGCTCTAAGTTTAGTACAATGAATAAAATTTCTAGCTTTTGAATCTCTAACCTTTCTTGAAAATCACTAACCTTTTTCAGTCTTCGACTCTAACTCGTATTTATAGTCTTCTTCTTTAGCTGCTTCTTGATATCTGCTTCTTTTTTCTTGTTTCTTGATCTTTAAAGAAAAGGTTATTCAGTTGAGTTCTGTAACTAACTCAAACTGATTTATCATCTGACGTGGTATCGGGTCTTCATCTTCGATTCTTTCATCTCATATTCTTCCGTCTCATTTTGCTTCACTTCGTCTCATTTTGCTTCGCTTCATCTCATATTCTTCCGTCTCATTTTGCTTTTCGTCTCATTTTCTTCCGTCTCATTTTGTTTTCCGCTTCCATCTCATTTTGTATTTGCATTATTATTTAGTCTTCATCAAAATTATTAATCGTAAAGTCATTTTGACTTAACAATCTCTCCCTTTTTGATGATAACAAATAATCATAAAATACAAAAAAATTGTAGCCAAAAACAATTAATGAAAGAATATAGCCAATAGCAAAAATCATCTTCTTCTTTCTTTTCTTCTCTTCTTGTTCTTGTAGCATCCCAACCCGACAGGACCCGAACCCGATATCGTGGGTGATATCCGAGTCCGCGCCACACGAGATCAGTAAGCTAGGGCACAAAATTCTAGTACTGAACACAGAAAGCCATTATTTAAAACATTTTTAAAGTCATTGTAAGCACAGAATTCGATAAACGATGGGGGTCCACTTTAATTCGAAATCATTTTTTTCAATAATGTCACAATTTCAATTATATAAAGGTCCGAGACAATATAGACCACTTTTAGAAAACCTATTACAAAAATGGCTTTCGCCCGTTTAGGACCCACTGACACAAAAGCACTAATTTGCGGAAATCAATAACCATACTGGGCCCCACTTCAAAACGAACACATTTCGATTAAAGCATAATTTCAGTAATCACATTTCAATTATACATTTAACAATTTGGGCCCTTTACAATAATAGTTCGATTTTTCAAAAAACGCAGAAATACAAAATCTATATACGAATCAGCAAGACACTAATGCAGATGCGAACTGATCCTGACCCTAGTCTCCGACTCCGGTGCAGTAGACATACTCCCGTTTGTCTAACGGGGTACTCTTCCATTCCTGAAAAACAATTGCAATGTTGGATGAGTTTGCGAACTCAGCGAGAAACCATCATCGATGGTTCACTCAAATCATGCATTACGCAGATTGCGTACAGCACGGTACAGTAATATTCAATCAGCCCATCGCAATTTACAATAACATACAACAATTCGTAATATCATATAACAATTTGCAATCTTTCATGCCATCACATAATTCAGTAATTGTCACAGTCAGTTATTCATGTATATGCAATGCATATGTGACTCTTTTCCAGTTATTCAGTGTTGTGCCCAAGCGCTCAGTCAGTATTCAGTGATCAGTGGACGCGTCAGGGATAAATCCCCTCGGGCTCGAGGCCCGGTCAGTACAGTGTTAGAGCTCGAGGCTCATTTCAGTAATAATCGCGACTTGGGTCACAACGTCCATTATCTGTTCATGCATTTATGCATGTAATGCAGTGCTCAGTAATTCAGTGATATGGCTATAAAAGCCCAGTATTGCAATTTCCAGTGTCATGCAGTAGTCCAATCCAATACAGTAAAAGCATGCAATTTAATCCTATACATTTCAGTAACCATACAATTCACCTTTGCAAGTAGTCATACAGAGCATTTAAACAATCAGGAATTTGAGAAACCAACTAGGTTACTCACCTGTAACTTCCGAGCTACTGCCTGGAAGTCCCAGCAATGTCCATGGAACGACGATCCAACGACGCCTCTAAAACAGTTAAATATAGTCCCATTACTAGATGCTCAATTAAACAGTTCAGTAATGCATATGTCTCAGTGAAATGATGTACAATGCACGTTCATGATTTTCCGGTGCTAATTACCCAATTTTGACATCCTATGCCCAATTCTAACTCTTCATTCAATTGATCGACAATAATTGATCCCTTCCTAAAATTCAGTCAATTTCCTCAATTCATGCTCCCTATAGCAATTTCCTATTCATTGGGTCGAAACCTCTATTGAAAATCTCAATTAAAACTCCAATTGTCCCAATTCACTACTTAGGTCACACTATGAACCATAATTGACCTTAATCTCTATGAATCAGTGTCATTTAAATAAATTCTAACTCCCATAATTATCCTCAATTGTAGACCTCTTTCCCTAGCCCGTAACGAATCTGGAATAAACTCAATCGGAGGTCTACACCATAAATTATGCCCAATAAATTGAAATTAATTCAATCAGAAAAGTCCCCTTCGCCGCGACGTATACGGGTCGCTCGCCGCGGCGTGAAACCCGTTTGCCGCGACGAACACCTTACACCAGCTCGCCGCGACGTAGAGAAGACGGCTCGTCGTGGCGTAACATTTCTTCGCTCGCCGCGACGTCTCGCGTGGCTCGCCGCGGCGAGCACGCATTTTCTCATCGTGGCGTAGCCTTTTTCAGACGTCGCGACGTGCGGGCTACCTCGTCTTCTCCGACCGACCTTTCCTCCATTTCCACTCTCTAAATCAACATTAAACACTCCCAAATACTCAAATCAACCATATTAAATGCCATAAATGCAATAAAACCATTAATAACAGCATTAATGCCATTAAAACTTACCAATCGCTGATCAATCCACAAATCTCTCAAAATCACCGTAAACTCTAAAATCCTTCAAAATCAACGATTAATCCACTCTCCAAGCTTCTCAACCTTCATCAATCACAATAAACCATTTAACCTAGCACAATGAGGAGAAACCATAAGGGAGAAATCGAAGAACCTCACCGATGGGAGGAATCGATGAACACCGTGGGAGAAGGAAGAGAAGAAGCGATAATGCCTTAGGTAAATTTCCCAAATTTTAAAACCTAGTTATTTATAGACATAGGTCTCCAAATCGGTTCAAATTTCAGTATCTAAATTTCAATGGCTCAACATTTTTATTCTTAACAGTATAACTCTAATTTTTCCATTGCCATTGGACAATTCTTTCAGTACCAGACGATCAATCGGTCAGTCACTCGAAAATTTCCGATCCGGGCATTTTCTCCCGAATTTCTAAAAAATTTCCTATAAGCCTCTATTAATTTCCAATCACTCTAAAACTATTCTAAATCAGTCATTCGAGCCCAATTACTCCTAATTTCTCAATTAATCACGATCCAGTCAATTCAGTCAGTTCATGCTCACAATCCGATCAAATTCAGTTCACAATTAAAATACCGGAAAAATCATGAATGCATGTACCTATGAATAAATGCATATGCAAGACATTTATTCCTCTATAATTAGAGGCCTGTAACATGCTCAACCAGTGAATGCAATGAAACCTATCAGTCTGTCCCAATTACCAAAATACCCTTGCTAACAGTAACGAGATGTTACACAGACCCACCCAAAATTACCAGCAAAACCAATCTCATAACTATTTTAGGTCAAATAAACCTTCCCCTAAATGCCAAATTGTTGGAAATGGGGATATATCGCTGCACACTGTCCTTTCCGATATTTCACATCTCAAAATTGTCCACTTCTAAACCCCACAAACCCTAATAATTTATCAATTACTTTCACTGCCCTTGACATCACAAATTCTTCTTATCCTTTAGCTGTCACTTCTAACACTATTGCTGAATGGCTACTTGACACTGGTGCTACAACCCACTTGACTTTTGACCCTCAACTTGTCGAATCCTCAACATTGTACAATGGTCCAAATACAATGATTGTTGGTAATGGACAAACTCTTCCTATTTCATCTATTGGTAACCTCACATTCTCTATTTCGACTAGATCCCTTCATCTCAATGATATTTTAGTTGTTCCCAATCTTACTGTCAATTTACTTGCTGTAGCTAAATTTGTTAAGGATAATTCTTGCATCATTGAATTTAAGTCCTTTACTTATATTGTGAAGGATATCCAAACTAGGATACCACTTCTCACGGGTACCATACACAACAATCTTGACCCATTGAAGGTTCAAGTCAATTTCACAAATCCGATTGCTTTCCACACCACCTCTACTCCAATTCAATTATGACAACAGCGTCTTAGTCATCCTTGTCCTGCTACACTCTCTAGGTTATCTGTAATATCCCATTACCTATGATAAGGCTAAAATTGTAAATGTGAGAGATTCACTGAGAGATTAGAAATGTATTTCATGCTCATGCATTATGTGATATGCTCATGCATTATGTGATATGTATGAATATTGAATCATTGCACATAAAAATGACTGTACATGCATTCATTGACATTCCGGGTATAATTGTTTATAAATGTGAGTATATAGAGAAATTTTGGCCCCCAAAATTTCCTCTTGATGAATAAATATGATTCACATTAAGTATGAGGTCTTTATGAAACTTTGTGGAAATTAATTATTATGTTGATGTTAGAAAGATTATATGATATAGGTTTATTGAATTAAATTGTAAAGGCTATAAGAATGTTCAAGGAGTGTTTTTGGTAAGAAACTTATGGTTAAAAGAGCATAAGCCTATAAGGAAGGGTAAAAGGGGCTTTTTGGGCTCATGAAGGGTAGAAATGGAAGAAAGAAATGTAGTATTGCAATTTAAGAAGGGAAAAACGTGAATTGAAGAGAAAAAAAGAGGGTGTTATGAAGAAGAGAGAGAAATATGAAGAGAAGAAGAAGAGAGAGAAAGAAGAGAAAATAAGCTAGGGTTTCAATTTTCTTAGCCTTCAAGAGAGATTTTGAGGTTATTCAAGAAGGGAGAAAGGAAGAGGAAGAGAAGAGCTTCTAATTGAGAAAAAGATCTCTTCATTTGGTGAAGAATCAAGGTAAAATCGCTTTGAATCTTTTGCATATTTTTGGAAGGGTTTTAGTTCATGGAGTTAGAAAATGCATGGGTTTAAGTATTCTAGAACCAATTTTTTTTTAGTGATTGTGCTTCATGGGATTTCCAATTGAAAACTCTATTGAGATGAGATTTGAGAGTTTAATGAAGTCAAATTACAAGCTGAATGATTATGCTCAGGACATCCCAAGTTTGTACAGTGAAAATTTCAAGTCTTCCATAAGGGTAAATTTTGTGTTCTGACTTTCGAAGAAAAACTTTATTGATCTAGGCTAAATTAGACAAAATTGTCTTCTAGAAAGTTGTAGCTTATCTTTCTAGCTTTCTAACGGTATATAATATGTAATTTTGGACATCAGAGTTGAAAGTTATGATCCTTATAAGTGGAGATGCATTAGGAGTATAGACTGTATCTTCTGGTAATGACGTATTGTCTATTGATGACGTGAATTATCTAGTGATGACGCATCGTCTGGTGATGACGTGTATCGTCTGGTGATGACGTATCGTCTGGTGATGATGTGTATCATCTGGTGATAACGTATATCTTCTATGCACTGTTCATCTCACATCTTCTAGTACACTTTTGACCTTATAGGTGATAAAATCTATCTTTAAGGTCTCATGAAAGTTGTATATCTTGAAGTCCTCTTTCAAACTATCTAAGAACAACCTTGATCTAACACATCTAGAGCAAGTTATGCCAATTATTCCAAATAGGTCTTAGACTAAAACTTCTTCTGGTTACTATTCATCTTGTATCGTCTGGTCCAATTCTGACCCTTTAAATGACAAAATATTGCCTCGATGTCTTCGTGAAAGCTATAGATCTTGAATTCTTATTTCAAATCATCTAAGAATGACCTTGATCCGATATCTCTAGGAAAGTTATGCCAATTGTAAAACATCTTCTGTGTACTGCTCATAAACTTCTTCTAGGTAATGTTCATCTTACATTATTTGGTCCAATTTTGACCCTGTACATGACAGAATCTATCTTCAAGGTATTCATGAAAGTTGTATATCTTGAAGTTCTATTTCAAACCATCTAAGAATGACCTTGATCCGATATCTCTAGAGAAAGTTATGCCAATTGTTAAACATATTTTGTGTACTATTCATAAACTTCTTCTGGGTACTGTTTATCTTACATCGTCTGCTCCAATTTTGACCTTATAGATGACATAATCTATCTTCAAGGCCTTTATGAAAGTTGTAGATCTTGAAGTCCTATTTCAAAACATCTAAGAATGACCTTGATCTGATATCTCTAAGAAACGTTATGCTAATTGTTAAACACCTTCTGTGTACTGTTTATAAACTTCTTCTAGGTACTGTTCATCTTACATTGTTTGGTCCAGTTCTGACCCTTTAGATGATAAAATCTTGCTTCTATGTCTTCACAAAAGATGTAGATTTCGAAGTTCTCTTCTAAACCGTCCTAATATGACATTAATTCAACATCTATGGAGAAAGTTATCCCAATATCCCGAAACAGGTTCAATATGATTGAGGACAAGACCTTATTTAATTCTTTCGGCCATAACTTTGTTATCTGACCTTCAAATGGCGTGATTCTTGACCCAATAGATTCCTAACACATTATTATATCTCTACAAAAAATTTTAAGCTTTCCAAATTGATTGGAAAATTTTTTATTGAAGGAAAGTGCAAGAATATGTTGAAATAGTATGAACTGGTGTTATTTTACTGAACATACTTCAACATTTTGAATATATCTGGATCTGTAGGGTTCTAATTGAGATGATTTTTAATATGAAGTAAACTAGAGACCTAGGATTACAAATTTTATGAAGAAGTCAAATTCTAACTCAGCCTCTAAGATGTTCAATTTCTAGATGGGAGCTGTGTATAGTACACTATTTTAGAATAAGAACGGTCCAAAAATGCTTAAAGTGTAACTTTCAAATTACCGAGCCAAATTAAAAGATTATGGTGTTATTAGAAACTTAAGACAATAGAGAAAACTTTTCTAGTAGAAAGTGTTACCAAATTACTTGATTTACTGATCAGAATGATCATAGAAGATTAACCCAAAGATCTGGACTTTTGGAAGTGATATAAGACTGAAATGAAAATTTGGATAATTGTTTGGTCTTGTAATGCTAGAATAACATTAATGAGTGAATTGTTGGTATTCAAGTACCAAAGACGTGTAAAATGGAGATGAAATGGTTCATTTGATTAAAGTTGTGATTTGAAGAAGAGGAGTAAAGTGTATCTAATTTAAATGAATGAGAAATTGATAATAAGAGCAAGTAGTGCGAGAAAAGAAATGATAAGCGGTTGAATTATGATATGCAAATGAGCGTAAGATATGAAATTTGCTAATATACCCAGGATTGTCATGAACATGCATTGTACTTATGCCATATACACACGTGTGCATAAATGAATGCTTATAATTGTGCAAAGTTATTAATGTGTATATGCAATGTGTGTATTGCATAATTGTGATGTGCAGGATAAATGTCTATATTCAGACGTTTCCAGATTATGAAATCTAATGCTAATATGGAGCGTACTGTGAGTAGACCTAGATGGTCTTACTTTATTATTTGTTTGTTTATGTTATGAATTGAGTGATTATGAATATTCGTGAATGTGATTTGATCGTTGAATTTCGGACAATGAAGGTCCGATGATTGTGATATATGAATAAGATATTGTAATGTTAATTATATGTGAATGTGATGAACTAAATACTTCATGATATGAATGCATGATCACAAAGTGTTTTCAGCATAAATGTTGAATGTCGGACTAAGGTCCAATGATATATGATAGTGAATAAGTGATCAAATGTGATTGATGCATTTCTCTACATGAATGCATGAAAGATAAAGCCATTGTGACTAGAGTAGCCAACGTGAAAAGAGCTTTAAGCTTAGTTATGCGCATAAGAGCCTTAGGCTCAACGTTTAATGAGCCCGGTATTTCCAACGAATATGGGACAATTATCAATGAGCTTGATATGGGATAGTTATCAATGAGCTCGATATCCACAATGGATGCGGGACAATTATAGGCATTCGGTCACAACAAAGAAATAAATAAAAGTGCGTCTCACGTGCGTTGCATATGAAAATTGATATGTATGTTCCAAATGAACAAAATAAACTGCATGATTGCTCTAAATATGAATTGTGAAATAAGTGATCAAAATGATTTGTGATGCTATTTAATTATGATTAAAATGATGTGAATTAAGTGATGGCATGATCTATATGTGTTTTGTGATTAAGTGAGTCATCGAGAAGGGTCACTCACTGAGTTAGCAAAACTCACCCAAATTTGCAACTATTTTTTTGGGCTTAAAAGAGTTATCCCATTGGACAAACTGAAGTATAGCTACTGCATTCAAGTAAGAGGTAGAGGTCAGAATTAGTTGACGTCTGCATTTATACTTTCTTATTTATGTATTCCGCAATTTTTGTATAATGTGTAATTGAATACATTTTTTCGTGTCATACTTTCCATATTGGAAAGGTTTGAAAATGAGAATGAAATGGGAGTGTAACGTTAACAAATGTGATCTTTTTTGTTATGTTATGAAAGAAAAGATTGGGCCGATTTTGATTATTGATTTCTGCATATGCTTATATTGTTTCAAAAAAATAAAAAAGAAGAAGATTTGGTATTGAGTTCTGAATGTTTGACTGTTCTAGCATGCCACCTTTGCGGGATTCACACTCAGACATCACTTGGGATGTCGGGTATGGGTCTCGAGAGGGTGGGGTGTTACATTATCTCCCTTTTTGATTATAAAACCTCATGTAATAAAGCATTGTACTTCTTGTCTTCAAGGAAAAAGTACTCGTCTTTCATTTCCTTTATCTTCTCGTGTTTCTAATATGCCACTACAACTTATCCATTGCGATATTTGGGGACCACCTCCCTCCTTTTCCTTATCTAGCTTTCGTTATTTTATTCTTTTTATTGACGATTTCGGTTGATATACATGGATTTATCCTTTAACCCATAAATCTCTAGCTCTTTCTCGCTTTCAGACATTCAAAGCTCACTTTGAAAATCTTTTTTCGACCTCTATAAAAAAATTTCAATGCGATGGAACTCCTAAACTTGTCAAATGTCTGTTCGCTAACTTTCTTACTACACCTGGCTTTACTTATCGTATTTCTTGTCCTCATACTCCACAACAAAATGGGATTGTTGAACATAAAATTCGTCAACTTACTGAAATTGGTCTCACACTTCTTATTCATGACTCACTTCTTAAAGCTTTTTGGTACTACCTTATAAATCTATTACCAATCCCTGTTCTCTATAACAAATCCCTCCATGAAATTCTTTTTCTCACAAAGCCCAACTTTTCTCACCTTCGAGTCTTTGGGTGCACCTACTTTCCCTTCTCTGGGTCCATACGTTCAAGAAAACTCGAACCAAAGTTTACAAAAATGTGTCTTTCTTAGGTATTCTCCTAATTACAAGGGTTATCGTTGACTTGACCTATTACATCTAAAATATATATCTCTCGTCATGTTCGTTTTATTGAAAACGACTTTCCCTATACTAGTTCCTCTTACTCTCCCTCTCCTGTCTCAAGACATTCATCGTCCATCTCCTCCTACTTATGCCTCCACTTACAACCTCATCTCCCTCACTAACTTCCTCCTCTCCACCTGCTATCCCACACCATCCTATGGTAACCCACACCCGTGATCAAACTCGTATACCTCACATATTCTCTAATTATGTCACTTACTTTACCCACACACATCCATCTAATGATCTTAATCCCACTTCTTTCGCTCAAGCTAATAAGTTTCCGCATTGGTGTCAGACCATGCTTGACAAGTTCACAGCTCTTCATCGCAACAACACGTGGAATCTTATCCCTCTACCACCAAATGTCAATCTTGTTGGTTGTAAATGGGTCTTTCACACAAAATGAAATTCTGATGAAACTCTTGATCGCTGTAAAGCTCGTCTTATTGCTAAAGGTTATCATCAGACTCCTAGTACAGATTATACAGATACTTTTAGCCCAATTGTCAAACCCATTACCATCCGTCTCATCTTTACTATTGAAATCTCCAAAATTGCCAAATTCGTTAACTCGATGTCAACAATGCCTTCCTTAATGACACTCTTCAAGAACTAGTCTTTATGACTCAATCACCTGGCTTCCTAGATACACATCATCCTTCTTATATTTGTCACCTCCATAAAGCTCTCTATAGTCTCAAACAGGCCCCTTGTGCTTGGTTTCTTCGCCTTAAAAACTTTATGAACTTCACTTTGTCTCCACTAAATCTGACACGTGACTTTTCATTCATAATACTCCCTCCAATACTACCTTTCTTTTAGTGTATGTTGATGATATCTTATTTACGGGTTCTTCACCCTCATTCATTATCACCCTTATTTAAGAGCTTAACACTTCCTTTTCTATCAAAGACTTAGGACCAATCCATTATTTTCTTGGTATTGAAGCTACCAACACAACAAATGGCCTTTTACTCACACAAACTAAATACACCAAAGAACTACTACATCGTACTGGCTTAGATCACTCCAAATCTATACCCACACCAATCACACCCACTCTTCCTTTTTCAAAAAATCATGACATTCCTCTTTCTGATGCTACTGAATATCGTACTATTGGTTCTCTTGCCTTACTCGCCCTAACATTCAATTTGCTATCAACAAAGTTTCTCAGTTTCTACAATGTCCTATTGACATTCATTGGACTGCGGTGAAATTGATTCTTTGCTACCTCTGATCTACACTGTTGGACCCCGAACTTTTGATGAAAAATGGAAATATTAAAATGAATTTAAAGTGAGAAAGAATTGGTGAGAATGAGAATGAATTTAAGGAAATTTGATGAAATTAA
>JANKYF010000006.1:56603252-56613687 GCA_029829435.1 Erythroxylum hondense
ATAATTGTTTATCCAAGATTGTAAAATTATAAATGTCAATTTAAATTTATGTCATAAAGATTATGTTTTTGCATGTAGTATTAAAGCAAGTGTTTTGAATAAACAATTTATCCATCTATTTTATTACGCTTAATTGATGATAATTACTAATATTTGGCTAGTATAGATGAAAATCACGGCATTGGAAACCAACCTTAGGGGCAGGGTCCCCAAGAAACTTCCTGCATGAAGCATTATTTAAAGGTTGGAGGAGTGTTTATTCCAATTCGTAGGATCCTCCCTTACAGGTGATAATTGAACATTTAAGAGCTGAGTAAATTGGGAAGGGTTTGGCAACCCAGTTAATAACATTATGTTGAGCCCTTCCTCAATTGTAACCTTATTAGGGATGATGTTTCTTAGATAACTGAGCTCTTCCAATCTACTTAACGGGCCATATTGTAACCATTTATCATACCAGAAGTGAGAAGTGCGTCTCCTACCTGTCTTTTGTTGTAACGCCAGCCATCTAATAATAGTTTATAGAAACTAATATGATATTTGAATTTTAGAGACTAAAATGGCAAATATTCAAACTAGAGGGTTCAAATGAAATTAACCTCGTAATACATTAAGTATAAGATATAGATATTTATTAATATTATTAAATTTAATTAATAAAAATATTAATATTAATAAAAACTAATTGTTAATCTCTTTTGGAATTCTTTTTGACGCTATAAATTAGTGTCTGAGAGTGACTTTAATCCTAGCATTAGTACCTGCAAAATAGACGGTAAGAGTTTGTCATTAGGTACTTTTAGATCAATATAAAACATATTACTTGTCAATTTCAGCTCCTAAAAGTCATTTTGATTTGTCATGTGTTTTGTAAGTTAGATCTAAAATTTAATTCGTTATTTTCTTCTAAAGGATGTTCATGTGTGGCTACTTCCAACTCATCTTTTCCTTCTAACTCAAACACATCGTGCACTAATAAACCAATTAAAGCAATTGTATATAAGCATGATAGTTGATATTAATGTACTTCATTGCATCATATATATTGAATGTCACATAGTCCCCGTCAAATTCTATAGTTAAGGTACCATTATGAATATTCATTTTTGTTTTTGGTATTATTTTCCATGTCCAAAAATTAAAAATCTGCATGAAAAATCAATTTATTGTTAACCTAAGCAAAGACATCTTTAACTAACCCCTTAGAATATGCATTAGATTGGTCAACTAACTAAATTACTACTAGATTTTTGCATTAGATTGGTCAACTAACTAAATTACTACTAGATTTTTCCAAGGGTCTAAGTTTTAAAGCATAATAAATGGAATATGAAATAACATTAATGGATACTCCTATATCAATTATAACGTCACCAATTGTGTAAGGGATGTAATACCTACCTAGATGCTTACATTTTTTTGAAAGAATTTTCTTAATAATTGGATGAAATATTTTATCCTAATGTTCTTATATCTCTTGAGATGTTGCTTCTTGTAAAGAACTTCTTCAAAAATTTAGCATAATGACGAACTTGTTTAATAATATAAAAAGTGGAATATTTATTTGGCATTTCTAGAAAGTTTTATATGAGTCCAAATTATACTCATAAATAATTATCTACTAAAGCTTTAGGAAAAGGAGGGATAAGTTCATATTTAATTAAAGGATATTTTTACCTGTTATATCGTTTTATTAGGGGGTTCAACTATCCTCTCCTTTTTTGATGTCATTCATGATGTTTTGGATGGAAAACCCAACTCCTTTTCGCTTCTCAACACTATTGCTCAAGTGTCTTGTTTTATATTGACCATTATTTCGATAACAAATTTACTCAAATTATGCACCTCCAAATGATTGATTACAGTAGCCATTTAACTCATTTGGCTCTCCAAGTTTTAAAGACTAGTTCTAACCTCCTGCTGAAATTTAACAGTAATAGTGGCTAAAGTTTTAATAATGTCTTTAAGAGATATACGTTGTGATTGCCTAAAAGGATAAGGTTGCCTGTATTGTTGAAAATTAACCACTAGTTGATTTATTAGTGTGTTACTATATCAAAAGTTCAAATGGTCTCTCCAAACAGGGTTGAACATGTATATATGGATTGTGTTGATGTTAAGGTTGTCCTAGAAAACCTTATGTTATGTTTACTTGTTCTACTGAATCTTCTTAGAGCATTGGGCACATATTTTGGGGGTCCCACTATTAATCATATTCCGTAAGCTTTTCCTCTTTCATTTTTCTACATCCAATCAATGAATAAGTGAAGATAGTTTATCTAACAGATTCTCAAAAGAAGAAATGTTTAACTTATTTACGCACTTAGATGAATCGTCTGGTCTAGTTTGTGACTGTTGGGAGTTAAATGCTATGTTATTAATTAAATAGCGGGTTTCTTTTGGTGTTTTGTCAAATAATCCTCACAACTAGTTGCATCGATCATATTTCTATCAATAGATAGAAGACCCTCGTAAAAGTCCAAGTGCGATATGAAGCAATAAGTGGGGTTCCACTCTAAATTCGCTAGAACTTTGCTGGGAAAATGGCAACGACCACCAGACCCACCAGATAACAAAACAGAGGCAACAGAGGCTTTCACTATTCATTGCAAAGAGTTTCCTGCTGGCGTTTGGGCTAAAAGCAAATTAACTCCACATGTTGAGGATATGGATATTGAGCACTTGCCTAATCCGTGCGATGATGAAACTATGAGAATTAAGTATTGGGATGAGCCATGAACTATTGCCCTGTTACTATTTCAATTGCGATTTTCAGGACGAGCTCGAGCAATCTTTGAAGGGGACTATGATCGTCAAGGTTTTGCATAAGTCGGTGGGGTTTTATTTTATGTCATCGAAAATCAATCAACTTTGGAAACCCAAAGATAAAATTGAAATAGCTGATTTGGAGAATGATTTCTACATGATTAAATTTGCAAACCACAAGGATATATATGTTGCTTTAAGCAAAGGTCCTTGGATCATCCAAGACCATTATCTTATGGTGCGAGAATGGTGTCCTAAATTTCATCCTTCGACTGCTAGTTTTGATAAAGTTCTTCTTTGGGTTAGGATCCTAAAATTACCTATGGAATACTACAAGCAAATGTGCTCTTAATCTTAGCTAGATCTATAGGTCAAACAAAAAAACTAGATGGAAATACTTTTCATGCAAATAGAGGAAAGTTTGCACGAATTTGTGTTGAAGTTGATCTTCATAAACCATTGGTTTTGATGATTAAAAATGAGGATGTGAAATATAGAATAGTGTACGAAGCTCTTCACAAGATATGTTTCCATTATGGAATCTGCGGGCATGTTTCAGAGACCTTTCCATACGAAAGTCTAGTGATGAGATTGATGATTCTATGGCTAAGAATAGTCCAAATATTGAAACTTCCAATCAGGATGACAGATGGCCATTCATGGGGAATGGATGGTTGTAACAAGAAACAATAGAGGGCCAAGGAAATTTATTCAGAATTTGAGTTTGTGTACTAATAGTAACAAATTCCATAGACTTGCTAATGTGGAGACGGCAGTACATGAGATTGGAATGGGAAGTCAAATGGAGGAGAGAATGAATGGTTCTCAGCCAACTGTAATTATTGGCCAAAGCAATAATCAAAATATTCAGAAATAAGGGAACAAGAAAAACATGAGCGTAAATTCACGCATGGATATCAAAAAAATTTCGAAGACCAATACGGAATCAATTTTCACTTTTATGGGAAAGAACGGTGATCAAAGCCATGGGAAGGCTCAAGAGGTGAGTGACGATAGCTCAAAAGATGCTAGTGTTCTACCTCCACTTGTTGGAGCTATATTTACTTATATTCCAAATAAAGACAGTACCAGTAAGGGTCAAGCTAGTAATATAGGAGGTGTCTTTCATACAACTAGGCCCCGGAATATTGTTGGTGATACAGAGGAGACGATGGAATTCGACACTATTAATAATCAGATGAACGATGTCGATATCACTCTGGACATTGAGGATAACTCTATGGAAGCTAATGTTTTGGCTGAGCAGACCCATATGGTCATAGCTGATTAATTGTTCTTTGCTCATCTTTTTTCTCGTTAATTAATGATTAATTTTAATATCTTAATGTGGAATATTAGGGGTGCTGGCAATATAGTTGCTCGGCGTCATGCTCGAGAATTCATTAAAGCTACTAGAATGGATATGGTTATTTTAGTTGAGACTAAAGTTTCTTTCGCAAATCAAAAGAGGCATTGGCAAAGAATGGGGTTTGATGGCTTTTCTAATCGTGATCCAAACAGTCGCTCTGGAGGTATTTGGGTTTTCTGAAAAAATAGTTGTTGCAACTTTACAGGTGTCACATTAACTTCTTAAATGGTCTCTAGAAATGTTGTCACGTCTGATGGGAATTACTGGATTTTGTCTATCGTCTATGCCAGCATAGCTTCGAGCCTCTGAGACCAAATGTGGGATAATTTGCAGGGGAGGTTTATAGGTAGACACCTTCCTTGGCTAGTAATTGGTGATTTAAATGATGTTCTTAGTAGGGAAGAGAAGCAGGGTGGTCACTTTTATGCGAACAGAGCTGCCAAATTTAATGAACATCTTTAAGGATGTAACCTTATTGATCTTGTCCTTGTGGGACAAAAGTTTACTTAGGTTCGATGTTCTTCCCCTAGAGGTGCTGAGCGCCTTGATCGAGTAGTTGCTACCATAGAATGGAGAGTCATATTCCCTGAAGTTGTAATATCCCATCTTCAAGGATTTACTCTAACCATAATCCTATTCTTGCTCAGTTGGGTGGTCTTGATCACACTAGACGAACAAGAGATTTGAGGTCTTTTAGATTTGAAACAGCCTGTTGACTAATAATCATTTTCATTAGCTAATTCAGAGTACTTGGGACCTTAATATTGCTCCACACTTAGCTCTTACGGGGACAGAGAAAGCTTGCATTAATTTTAATAAAAATATTTTTCATAAGAAACGACACCTTAAAGCTGGAATTGATGGTGTCTAACAAAGACTTCAACATTATGATTCATCTAATTTGAGAGATCTTGAGAAAAGGCTTTCCTTCGAATATAACCAAGTTCTTACCCAAGAAGAAGTTCTTTGGTTTCAAAAAAGTAGAGAGCAAAATCTCCTATTTGGTGACAAAGACACAAGGTTTTTTCATGCCACAATCGTGGTGCACAGGAAAAGGAATACAATTGACAAGTTAAAATTGACTGGTTCTGATGATTGGTGTGCTGACCCTGGAGCTATTAAGAATGAGGTTTTTTCTTATTTCAAAGATTTGTTTTCCAACTCTGATTGGAATGGCGAGAGTAAAATAAGTCAGAATCACTTAACTTTAAGTACGGATGCAATTGATTCTCTGTCCAAACCAGTACAGTCTAAGGAGGTTTGGAATGGTCTTAGCTCAATGGGAAGTTATAAATCTCCAGGTCCTAATGGTTTTCAACCTATATTCTTTAAACTATTTTGGGATACGGTGGGTGGTTCTATTATATCCACGATTCAAAAAGCTTTTATCACTGGCGAAATTGATGGTATTTCAGTAGAAACATTGATTGCCTTAATGCCTAAAGAAGTTTCACCATATTCTATCAAAAAGTTTCAGCCAATCAGTCTGTGTAATGTTACATATAAATTGGTGACAAAGATCATTGTTAACAAGTTGAGACCGTTTTTAAATGCTATTGTCCAACCTTTTATAGCAGTTTCATTCAAGGTCGAAGAACTATTGATAACATTTTGATGGCCATGGAGATGATGTTTTCTGTGAGGCGGTCTGAGAGCAAAGCTAGATCAATGTTAATTAAAATCGATCTTAAAAAGGCCTACGATCAGCTCAACTTGAATTTTTTAGAAAGTACGTTATTTGATTTTGGCTTTCCAAATACAGTTGTTTCACTTATTATGAATTGCATTAGGAAGACTTCACTTTCTATTCTTTAGAATGGTGAGCGCCTGCCGAGTTTTTGTCCAAAAAGAGGAATTCGACAAGGAGATCCCTTGTTCCTCTATCTCTTTGTCTTGTGTATGGAGAAACTAGGGGCACTGATAAACCAAAAAGTTGACGACAATAATTGGGCTCCAGTAGCCTATTATCGTGGGGGAGTTAAAATTTCTCATATGTTCTTCACGGATGATGTTATCCTCTGTGCGAAAGCAACAAGCTTCCAAGCTCGAAAGGATTAGTTTTGTTTTATTCAAGTTTAGTGTTGCCTTAGGAATGAAGATTAATGTGGATAAATCAAAATTTTATGTTTCTAATGGTGTTATTCGAGCCACAAAGGATCATATGGAGAGTATTTTGGGTATTATAGCCACTGCTTACCTTGGCAACTACCTTGGATTTGATCTTAGTGATGGGAAGATGAGAAGCAGTAGTTTCAATAACTTGGTGATGAGAATGAATAAAAAAATTATCTGGGTGGAAGACTAGCTTGCTGAATATGGCAGGGCGAGTAACTTTGGCAAAATCTACTCTTAATGTGATGCCCAATTTCCTAATGCAAGTTGCTTGGCTTCCGAGCCATGTTTGTAGTAAAATAGACTAAGTAATCAAAAATTTTGTTTGGAATAGCACTGATAACAAAAGAGGGATTCACTTAATCTCTTGGGATAAAGTGACTAAACTAAAATCTATAGGGGGATTAGGTCTTCGACAGAGTTGGTTGATGAATACTGTAGTTCTTAGGAAGTGAATTTGGATAGCTCACGAACAACCCAATAAAAATTGGGTTTCTCTTATTTGTGATCAGTATGGTAAATAGCATAACTTTTTAAGTAGGAAGAGAAGTAAAATTGCTCAAAGGTTTCGTTAGACATTGACCAGCTTCGTAATGCTAGTCAAAATTAATTAACTAGACTACTACTGTAGTAGTGGCGAGTCTAGGTCGATCCCACAGAGAATGCGTGTAAAGTTTATGAAATAAAATTAATCGATGTTTACACTAACGGGAGGGTTTTGGATTTTTCAAAGAAGAAAATAAAATAAAACTAACTAATTAAAACAAATTAAAGAAAACATGCAATAAAATGATAAATGTGGGGAATTCGGTAGGGACCCGGTTCTTTGGTTCAATCTCGGCCTACACCCTGATTAAGCATATTTTATTAATTTGTTGTTCTTTAACCTCTCCTAGAAATTATTAATCGTGGATTAAAAATTAACCCGAGTTTTCCCTTAGGTTTTGTTTAATCAAGATACGATCGTTGATTAAACCTAACCACCTAACAACCTAGGATACGATCTCTAGATTTAATTAGGCAGTAGCATTACGAATTAGGAAAACCGATTAATCAAGGCAACAACCACATAAGCTCGGGTCATTTAACCTAGGTCATGTTATCCCTAATGATTACGAATCATTAGTCGCTACACATGAATTTCAACATAACAATTACGAATTACATCGAAATTCTAGCAATGGGTTTGAAATTAACGATTCAATGAACGCATTAAAATCATCAATTTAAAATACCCAAGGGTTCATACACAAATAATCGAATAATAACAAAAATCCGATTATCCATGCACAAAACCCAAATCAGTTAACATCGGATAACACAATCAATTCCTAATGAGAGAAAGAAACAATAAAAAAATAAAAAAATACTTAACCCGGGTCGTTGGCGTCGATGTTACCTCTGAACCGATGTCGAGATATCTAATTTTTCATAAGTCTTTCCCAAAATTTTACTTCAGTCCTCATTATATGTCCCAACAAAAATCCTTAATCGGCTTATCGTTCACGCAACCCTCACTGTTTTCAGTGTAGCTTCAAGCACTGTTCATTGATGAGACGATTTATGTTTGTTGCTTTAAAACCTTTTGGTGCTCCTTCGCTTTGCCCCTGCGTGCTGCCTTTTGTGTGCCCCAGCCAAGCTGACAGCCACCAGCACATGCCTGCGCGAGCGTCCACGCGAGCTATTGCCGCCAGCTCCTGGGTCACTCCTCCTGTTGCTTGTGTCTACTATTCCTTCCTTATGTTGGCCTACGTTTTAAGTAAAACGCTGACGTTATATGGATGCTGCTGCCTTCTGTGCTCCACGCTGTGTCGTCGTTTCTACTCTTTAGCTTTCCCCCACTGTAGGTTTTTGATGTGACGAATAAAGGTCCACATCAATAAAACCTGCTTCTCCTTTGCTGGGCGTTGCATGCAACGCAGCTGCGTTTGCGTTTCATGTAGAAACGTGGATGCAGTCTGCATTTCATATAGAAACGTGGACACTGTCTGCGCTGCCGTTTTGGTCTTCTAACTTCTCACATCGTTTTGTTTGTCTTGCACTATCGTTTTTGTTGCTCTTGGCTTCCAAGCTTGGCCACTTCAACTCTTCTTTGTTCATTATTTTTCTTATCTTCTCCTTGATTTTTCTTTTCTTCTTTTTGTTTTATGAAGACAAGCAAAAATAGATCTTCGAAAAATAACCCAAATATAATGCTTTCGACTCACTTTAATTTCTTTGCTCCTAATTTGTACCTAAAATCATAAATGAATTAAAGTGAGTATCTTAAGCATTTTTGTATCATTAATCGCTAAGTTAAATAATTAAAAATATCAACAATTAAGCACATATCAGCACTACTTTGCGACTACCAAGGTATCCAATGCTGAGAAGGTCAATATGACAGCCATATACTTGGATGAAGATGCCAAGCTCTGATGGAGAACGAAGACCTCTATGGAGATCAACGCGGGTAGAACTCCTGTGGAAATGTGAGTGTAGATGAAGAAGGAGCTCAAGGATCAGTTCCTTCCCATGAATACTTTTTGGCTCGCGAGGATGCCTTGAAGAAGCTCAAGCAGGATGGATCGGTAACAGATTATGAACAAACTTTTAGTTCTCTAATGTTGGATATTGAGAATATGTCAGACAAGGACAAGCTCTTCAATTTCCTATTTGGGTTACAACCGTGGGCTCAAATGGAGTTACAGAAGCAAAACGTGAAGGACATGGTTGGTGCAATCGCGACCGCTGATGCCTTGGTGGATTTTCGTATGGTGAAAGACTTTAAGGCGAGCTCCTCAAATTCTTCCAAGGGCAAAGGTCACGCCCAACGGGAGAAAACCGAGGGGAAGAAAAAGAAAGTGGTCAAGAAGGGGGATTTAAAGGGCAAGGGCAAGCAGAATGGTGGATCTAAGAACCGGGAGACATCCTCTAAGAAGGACAAGGTTGCTTGTTTCTTATGCAACAGTCCACACTTTTCCAGAGAGTGCCCAAGAAAAGAGAAGTTGAATGCCTTAATTGTTGAAGAAGACGATGAATCTTCAGATGATGTAGTACTAAATCTGATCGCCTTTCTTAATGTGGTTAGTAGTGAGTCGATTCTCTTTGATAGAATAATGTATGTGGGTGTACAGGTTGGCGAGAAAAATGTGTCCGCAATGGTGGATACGGGAGCAACCTACAGTTTCCTAGCAGAAAAAGGTTTAGAAGTTGGGCATAAGGGTGTCTAAGGCCATAATGAGAATTAAAATCCCTGCGGGAAAGGCACAAGCAGTTGCAAGAATTGCTTACAATGTTCCAGTCGGCATTGGAAGTTGGCGTGCCAAAATGAACTTCATCATTATGCCATTGGAGGATTTAAAGATAATATTGGAGGTCGATTTCCTTAAAGAAACAAAGGTGGTGTTGTATCTTAGTTTGGGAGGTATGATGTTGATGAATGAGCTAAATTCCTTCTACGTGAATTGTTATAGGTTCGGTGGTGGAACAAAGGATGCTACAACTTTGGTAAGACATGTTTCAGCCATAAGCATGGAGAGAAAGGTATGGAGACCTATCTCGCTACCATGTGGGAAATTAGTGAAGACCACGTGGTAGAAGTCCCTGATGTCGTTGCAAGTTTGTTGAGGGAGTTTCGGAAGGTGATGTTGAAAGAGTTGCCAAAAACTTTTCCCCCTTTTTGTGAGATAGATCACAGGATCGAGTTGGTTCCTAAAGCAATCCCACCTGCATGTGCCCCATATAATATGTCTCCGATGGAACTGGAAAAACTTCATAAACAACTTGGTGAGTTGTTAGAGGCAGGGTTCATCCAACCGTCTAAAGCCCCATGTGGTGCCCCGGTATTGTTTCAGAAGAAGCAAGATGGTACACTTCGGATGTATGCGGACTATCGAGCTTTGAACAAGGTAACAATAAAAAATAAGTATGTTGGGCCCCAACTTTTCTTGAAAATGAGAAATTATGAAATGAAATTAAATGAGGATTTGGGCAGTGAATGTAATGCCCTATTATGTGTAGGATTGCTTTAAAGTGTATAAACGTTAAATTGTGGTGAATATTTGAAATTGCATGAGAAAATATGATATGTTTCCTTGTAATGAATAGAGAGTATGAATAGATGAGAATATGATGAAATGAAAGAAGCATGAGAATTCAAGGATTTTCCATTGTGTATAATGTGTATGAAAATTTTGGAAGAGTGAA
>JANKYF010000006.1:56689419-56701858 GCA_029829435.1 Erythroxylum hondense
AACAAAACTAGTAATAACAGAAACTAAAAACTCCAATAAACAAATTTTTTTATTAAATTTAAAAACAAAAATTCAAAACAAAAAATAAAAAATAAAAATAAAATCAAACAACCCATAAATTTACACAAGTTTGGTGACCAAATAAAAGTCATTATAGTGGATTAGTGTTTCTACTTTCCATATTTTTAATATCCCTTCAACTTTTCGATTACCTAAGTTCACTAATCAGAAAACTTGGAGATCAGCAAAGAGCAAGCACATCATCGAACCCAAGCTGAAAATGAGACCAAGCAGCAGAGACACAGACCCGCCCAGAAGACGGACCCGCTCCTCTTCTCCCGTCAAATCCGACCCGAATCGACCTCGGTCTCGCTCTTCTTCTACACTCACTCCCTCCGCTCATCTTCTCGAAGCGGACACAATAACTCTCTTCCAAGACCTCCAACTTTCACAGGACCCTGAACCAAGGAGCTTTCCATATACTGTCAAGCAACAATGTTGGGACAAGGCCGAAAAGGTCAGGGGTCGCCACCCCGACCGCTGGCGCCGAGACCCGCTTGGAAATATTGTGTTCAGGAAGCTCGTGGGTTGTCCTGGTTGCTTGTGTCATGATTATGACCACATCGTACCTTACTCCAAGGTTATCTTATTTACTTTGTTTTTATCAAAACCGCGCTGTTTTTTGGTCCTTCGATTTTTAATGTGGCTGTTTTGCCTGAATTTATGACACGGGACACGGGGGCACATTGTTTTGATTTGCGTACGGGTTTCAAATGCTCTTTTGTTCTTTGAATTGTATGACGTTTATCTGTGTTGGCTACGAAGTGTCAAGCCGGCAGCTTTTGCCGTTTTACCTATACTTCAAGGAAACTGTCTGAAATGAATCAGTTGTTTAAACATATATCTATTCGTGTTTTCATTGACTTCATGGAATTTTGCGCAATTGAATTTTGTATAACAGACCGTAACTTCTCTTAAGAATGAAGATGTGAAAAAATAAAAATAAAAAGAAAAAGAGAAAGGAGAATGCGAATTTAAGTGAGAAAAGGGAAGATTTAAAGTAAAAGTATTTATTGCCGTTGTCAAAAAGGAAACAGTAGTGATGCGGTTCTTCCTTGCATTTGGTTGCATTAGTTTGTTAAGGAATCAGAAAGATAAGATGTGGCAAATGCTGCTTTGTAAGATGACACCTTAGAAAGAAGCCTCAATGATACAGATTGTACTGTTGCTATAGGATAGAGGAATGGGAACAAGAAGTGGGTTTGCCTTTTTAGATTGAAGTTACGGATGAAAAATGTGAGACCCTGCTATATGACTGCAGGTGTAGAATTTTCAACTTATCGAAATAAATTGTACTCTTTGAAAGCTGGCATGCAGCACCATTAAACTTGATATGAAGCTATCAGTTTCTTTCCTACTATCCTTCTTCTTTTATGAGTTGCAATATGAGGACGGTAAACATTGTAAGCTTGAGTAAATACTAACTGTTGAAGCTTGTGAACTGATAGAAAAGTAGGGAGTACAGCATAGTTCTAAATTTTTAAAGAAGGAAAAATTGGTAGATTGTTTGTAAAATAAAAATGATAGAACATCTTTTAACTGTTTTTCATGCATTACATACTTGAATTTGAAAAACCAATAGTTTCCGGTTGTTTCTCTCGTTTATGAAAATTGATAACTCTTAGTTTTGAACACCAAGCTCAAGAGCTCTGAGTAAGTACTTAAAATTTCACCAACTGAACATATTTGAATTTGGAAAACCAATGGTTTCCAGTTGTTTCTCTAATTTATGAAAATTGAAAACTCATATTTTTGAACACCAAGCTCAAGAAATTTGAGTAAGTACTTAAATTTTCACCAACTGAACAGACACCAATACCACTATTCTCTTTGTCCTACCTGGCACCCTTTACTTGTTTTTGGGGGTCTAATTTTATAGTATTTGGATCAGTTTTTTTTAATCTCTTCGTCGCAAAACTCCATGTTCTTGCTTATTTCTTCTTTATGATACTTGGATCACTATTATATAGTTTCTCTTCTTTCAAATGAGTTTTAGGCATGTTAATATGAAAATTTTGTTGTGGCTATGTTTGGTACTTGACTCTTTTATTTGTTTGAATTGTTCAGGGGGGAAGGAGTACATTGGAAAATTGCCAGGTTTTACAGGTGGAAACTCTATCTTCTTTAAATTATTAGATCATTAGTATGTTTGGCATATGGCATTCCTAACACATTGTCAAATTGTTGTTGAAAACTTGATGAGCATCTTGCCTTTCACTTGAAATTCTTCTTACAGCTTCCAAATGTTTATTTTCATTTGTATTTGTTTGTACTGCAATACTGCATGTACTAGTGCAAGCTATACTCCTCAAGCCTGCTTCCTGAGTGACATGTAAATCTTACTCCTTTCCATATTTAATCCTTTCTGCTTGCTGAACTGTAATAGAAAATTGGATGGTTGTTTGCTCTGTTCTCATGCAGTTGAAGTCTAGAGAAGCAGGGCTACTGCAAATTTTATGGTTCTTGAGCTGCTATTTTTGTCTTGAATAGTTCCCATGATAGGTGGATTGGACTTGTGCTTTCGTTTCAGAGTAGTTCATATGTAAATTTCAGGGATACAGACTGCTCTTAAGCTTGCTGTGGTTAGCACCCCTTACCTCCATCAGCTAGGATGGACGTTCAAACCTTCACCATAGAGTGGGTGGGGTAGTGTGGGTAGTCTGTACTTGATCTCTAGCAGACCTCTTGTATTAGAAAAGTCATGATGCAAGTTTTAAACTATCATTGATATGTCTAGTAAATATTCCGCTCAGCAGCTACTGTTTATAAAACCATTTTCTGTCTGCTGCAATCAGTTTGAGAAATGAAGTTTAGAAACGAACTGAATAAGTTTATGTGAATCAGAGCTTATTTGCTCTATATCTCTTTATTAGAGACTGCAGTATATTTATACACGAATAGGGTTTACAGAATAAGATAGAAAATTTGTACAGATATGGAAATATAATCCTAGGATATTATATCTCTATAAGATACTGCTATCTAATATAAATGATATGATTATGATCAGATCATAATATTATGAGATATACATATCTTTGACCATACTCCCCCTCAAGTTGGATCATAGATATCTATCATGTCCAACTTGCTAATACACTCTTCAAATGCTTGTCATTGAAGTCTTTTGGTAAACACATCAACTGTCTGCTTCTTTGTTGGAGCATAAGTTAGGCATATTGTCCCATCTTCTATCTTCTTTTTGATGAAATGTCGATTAACCTCAACATGTTTTGTTTTCTCATGATGGACTGGATTGTGTGCCATGCTTAGGGTTGCCTTGTTATCACAATAGTGTTTTATAGGTATCTCAAACCCGATTCTCAATTCTATCAACACTCTCAAAGACTTTCACACATCTTTTTTGCAACAGCTCTTAGTTCATCTTCAGCACTACTCTTGGTTACCACCTTTTGCTTTACTTTGCCAAGTAACCAAATTTCTCCACACAAAAGTACAATATTCAGTGGTTGGTCGTCTATCCTCTTCTGAACTTTCCCAATTTGAATCAGTATATATTTCAATTGTTCTTTGATCTTCTTTCTTGAATAGCAGCCCTTTTCTTGGAGTACCTTTTAGATACCGTAAGATCTTATAGATTGCCTCCAAATGTTTTCTCCTTGGTGCATGCATATAGCGACTAACAACACTCACGGCAAAAGCAATATATGGTCTAGTATGAGACAAATAAATTAGTCTTCCCACTAGCGTTTGATACTCTTCACGATTGACAAGTTTATCATCTTCATCTCCAAAATTTGTATTGTCAATAAGAGTAGTGCTTGGTTTGCATCCTAACCTTCCAATCCCTCTTAAGAGATCAAGAATGTACTTTCTTTGTGAGATTTAAACTCCCTTCTTTGATCTTGCTACTTCCATGCCTAGAAAATACTTCATTTCTCCTAAGTCTTTAACTTCAAATTCTTTCTTCAAAGCTGTCTAAAGTCTTGTGATTTCCTCTGTATCATCACTAGTTAAGATAATGTCATCAACATACACAATCAAAATTGTCTTCTTACCTTCTCTACTTTTAAAAAACATTGTATGATCTGACTGTGCTTGTGTATATCCTTCTGTTTTAAGGACTTTGGCCAATCTCTCGAACCAAGCTCGTGGTGATTGCTTCAGTCCATATAGAGAATTTCTTAGTCTACATACTTTGTTTCCTCTTTCCTCATCAAACACTGGAGGAAGTTTCATATACACTTCTTCCTTTAGTTGTCCATTCAAGAATGTGTTTTTGATATCAAGTTGCTGAAGTGGCCAGTCACGGTTAACAGCTATTGATGACAATAATCTTATAGTATTTAGCTTGGCCATAGGTGCAAATGTTTCCTTGTAGTCCATCCCATAGGTTTGAGTATAGCCTTTAGCTACCAATCTCGCGTTATACCTCTCAATGGTGCCATTAGCCCTATATTTGACTGTAAATATCCACCTACACCCCACAGGTTTCTTTCTTTTTGGCATATCAACTTCTTCTCATGTTTCATTCTTTCCAAGTGCCCTTATTTCTTCGAAAACAGCTTCTCTCTATTATGGAACTTTAAGAGCTTCTTGAACATTTTTTGGAATATCAGTTCTGTCCAGATTAGCAATAAAAGCTTTATATTGAGAAGATAGAGCTTCATAAGAGACAAACCTCTCAATTGGATGCATAGTACATGATCTAGATTTCTTCCTTAAGGCAATTGGCCATTCCAAATCTGTGTTGTCTCCTTGATCTTCACTACTCTGAATTTCTTAGGTAGGGACTTGCACTGGTTCAGAAATTGGCATAGCTTCAAGGATCGGAAGTGTATTGCTTGCTTGCTTTCTTCGAGAGTACACCTTGAGTGTATGATCAGGTATTGCTGTTTCTGTATGAGGATTTGTCTGTATAAGAGATGACATAGGCACTGGGATGGGTTTAGGAACAGATATAGGTTCAGGTTGAGGATGAGATTCATCACCCCCAAATTCACTCTAATACTCCCCCTGAATCGAAGACTTAGGATAGAAGAAATTTGTCTCAGAACATAGAGCTGTTGCAGAAACATAAAGGTCCGTTTGATTATTGGTATCGTGGCGTTGATAAGCCATGACGAGACCATGGAATTATCTATATCCCATTTTCGTGTAGCTCGTACGCTTGTTGAGTCTGGAACATTCCCATCTCCGATGATAAAGCTCAAGTTCCCCTCTTCCTCCAGTGGCGAGTTTCATAGCTTGAGTCTACTGTCGATAGTTTGTTCTATTTAGTTTATTGGAAACAATGATAACTGAAACTCCCTCAATATCACAGGTCGTTGATGACTGACCTCCAGTCTGATTTGATATTGGGATTGCCGTGGAGGATCCCTCAAGATTGGAAGTCATTTCTTGACTTTCTGGGGTTGTCTCCTCGGTTTCACTCTCTCTATCACGTGGCTCTGATGCCATGGGAATTAGAGCTTATTTGCTCTATATCTTTTTATTAGAGACTGCAGTATATATATACACGAATAGGGTTTACAGAATAAGGTAGAAAATCTGTACAGATATGGAAATATAATCCTAAGATGCTTTATCTCTATAAGATACTGCTATCTAATCTAAATGATCTGATTATGATCTGATCATAATATTATGAGATACACATATCTTTGACCACACTTTCTTTATAAAGTCATTAATGGAAACGTGTTCAATAAAGACTGTGGAAAGAATAGCAACTTTTATGTTGTGGCTAGAGGTTTATAACATATCCATGTGATGAAAGAAGAGATTATTATCAGATAAATTAAAATGTATAAGTTGATCATCAATTTGTAGATTCTACCCTTGTCCTTTTGGTTTGGTAATCATCCATTTAAGAAACGAAAGTTAAACATTTGCTCCTCTTTTATGCTTCTCCGATGTCTGATGAGCACTTTAGAAAGCTGATATTTTGCATGCATACTCAGGCAACTGTTAATAGGTCGAAGGGGAATCGGACTGAGCTATCTAGAGCTGAACTCATTCAGAGAAGTTCCTATTGCCGTGTTTCAGGTATTGCCCATGATTGTTCTTAAAGAAGGGAATTCACCCAGACACTTAACTGAAGACGGGTTGTCTTTTGGTATTGACTGCAGGGCGTGACATGGATCTGATTGAACTTTCTGCCTATGGGAATGTTCGTCGAGCAGAAGATTCAGGGGGTTGTAGAATTCAATGATGGAATAGCTCTTAAAGAATGGTTACCTGTACCTGTAGTTGCGCTAGTTAGATTCTTGTATCAAGCCACACCTATGCTATTGTTTATTGAACCTGAGCATATTGACCAAGTGGAATTTGTCCTCAATGCATTGCCAGCAAGGTATTTCTTTCAGTATTACTGAAAAATGGAAATGTGTATCCGTATCAAATTTCAGGTGATGTTCTTGCAAAAGATGTTGGAAACCAATCGTCTTTCACTTTTAGTCATTCCTATTCTGCGTTAGTGATGGTTTTAATGAGACTGACAGACCTGGAAACGAAAGAGTAAAGATATTTTTTGATAATTTTTATATTTGACCGATTTGTTCTTCTTACTTCCTTGAACACTGTTTTTCTTGATGTGCACATCTTAATCTACACAGATTTTTAGATGAATTGACAAGCGAGGCATAAGAAAGTCTTCTTATACTACCATCACCACGTCCCCTGAGACTTTGGTAATCGAGTTACATAATCTGGCTGAAACAGTTTGATCAATACCTTCACGCTATTCTTAACCTCAATCCCAAACTTAGTTGTTTAGTTTCACGCCCGGCCAAGTACGCTAATCTTGTACAGATGTTTTAACCTGAGTAGCACCAGCTGCCGTAGGACCTGCTGAAGGAGACAGGACAAGGCATGAGGATAGGGTCTGCATTGGCTTAATTTCACACACAGCATTTAGTTCATGGAAAGCCCTGTTCAGTTCTCCTTGCGGTATGCTGACCTAATTGTATCATTACTGGTGTGCGATTATGGAAGCAAGGATATTTAAATATTCTGCTAGTGATACTAGGATTATGATAATACAAGTAAAAAGTGTTAGCGGTCACTAATGGGTTGAAAAAGAAACAGATTTATTAATCTTTATCTTCAAGGAGAAGAACACAAACTGGTTCATCTTCTTTTCTCTCTCGTTTTTGTTGGAAAGGGAAGCTTCACGTCCACTGTTTCTTCTTTCTCTTGCTTTTCTTTTCAACAGCATACTTTTTGCTTTTTTGGGAAGCAGTTGCACTCTAATGTTACAAAAAGACACGTTAAGTAACTCAACTGTTTTGGTCACTTCTCATTGGAAGCTATATTTTAGTGCCATACACGTGCCCCACCAAAGTCATTGCAAAGCTTAATTATTTCCTTGGCTGAATGGTACTAACACTGGCATGGATATTTATGCTTCTTGACATACTCGACTTTCATGTTTACCTTTTTGTGTTATGAAACTACTACTTGACCATTAAGACAAAAGGGTTTTCAGCCGCCCAATCGAAGGCCAGGAATGACAATGGTTTGGTTTATGTCCAACTTGATACTTACAAGTGCACACTACGATGGAGGGATAAGTTTATAGTGGAAGGTTGACTCTGAGTTCCAATGACGAGCTCCTCTTTTTTCTGAACGGAGTCAACTGGATTAGCGCATATCCTTATACTAATCCACATATTATAATCGAAAATGCAATTAGTAATCAAATGGGACTTCATGTTCATGCACCAACTAGAACCGACTCTCATTAATGTTTATCGGTTCCCTTTAGGCTTATGAATGACAAGAAATGGGCTATTGCGTTACCCCAAAAAAAGGGGAAAGAGCAAAAAATCAAAGAAATAAAGATTGCAAAAAGGTCTTTATGCCCTCTAACTTTATGCAATGTATAAGATGTGGCCTGTGTTCACTTGGGGCAACAAATATCTACATGTGCCTTGGACAACACTAGCTGTTTCTGATTGATTTTGACGTGCCTATGTAGAAACCTTGCTTAGGTTCACACATCTCACCAATATCTGTTCTGATATTTATTTTTTTATCAGCACAAAAAGCGCCTTATCATCAACTAGATAGGAGGAGCTTATAAATGAACGGCATACTAATAATAAGGAATCTGTATATGTTGCCTGCACCAATAGTTCAGTTGGTCATTGAGAAAGAAAGTGAGTCCAAAAAATCTGTATATGTTTGACAGCTTTTTTTAAAAGTTTAAACAACATTTCATAAAAATTAAGAAGCACCAATTTAAAGGAAACACATATTCTGTGGGATAATGCAACGGACATCCATCTGGGATGCTTATTGAATCTATCCAACGCAAGACAGTCCTACTGCACTTCTCAACAGGTTATTTACTGAAGATTGACTTATCAAACGCAGGCGTGCTATATCTGTGGATCTAACGCGCTTACCCTTTTCCCTGGGAGTTGGGAATCACGAGATCATCTGTCCATGGTTCTCCGACTGTTCCTGGAATAACATAACTTTTCATTCATCTAAAAAGTAATAGGTTCCTATTGAATATTAACAAATAAAAGAATATATAGGCAAAAGCATTTAGTTCAATAAAGATAGGTTATTTGTCCTTTTTAATTATGACATATATACTGATATTTTATAGATTAAACTTATTCAATTCTCTTTAATATGAAAATGTCTTTAATATAATTAATAAATTATTTAATTATCTTTAATATGGAGCAATTTAATCATTTTCTCTGCTTTACCTGCACCATGAACCCCTTTTCAGCTTCAATTGGTGCAGGGTTGTTGTGGGTGCAGTCACTTTCGCTTCCTTTTGGCACCTTCTAGTAATACAAATTTCCTACTTGATTTAACAATATAAAATCCCAGTTTTCTCTCCCCTTCTAGCCTTTGCTGGGTTAGGAGAGTGCAGCTGCAAGCATGGCATAGAACTATCAATAGTCTCTCAAAGATTCTTATTGATTATTGTACATATTAGGAAGGAAAATGGAAGAAAAAGATGCCATTTTCCAGCTATACTTTTGAGAACTTTGAGTCCACAAGATCCTTCTCCAAACTAACCCTGTATATCACATAAAGGTTATATTTACAGAATCACAAACCTTAGCAAACTAAGTAAAACAAGCCTTTTGGTACTGTTATAACAAGAAATTAGTTCACAATAACCCTTTCCCCGGACCATGGAGAACCAATTCTTATACCCCTTTGATCCTCTTTTTCATCGATCAGGATGGTAAATAAGAGTTATCCATACAGGATCATGGTAACTGAGCCCCTCTCACCTTTGTAAGTTGGACTCAACCCTCCCCTTGTGGCCTAGATGATTGCTAGCACTTCAAGAGCTCTCATGGAATTTGATGGACCGGGACAAGGCGGCAGGGTTGGCACACAATACTGAAGAGGTTTCAGTTACATGTTTCTTCTCCACATTCTTTGGCTGGAAAGCCTTGAAAAGGCCTCCTCCACTGAGCGATTCATTCTTGATTCCAAGCGTTGCCCATATAGAACTCTTTGCAGCTTCACTTGGATCATCAATCCTTAGAATTTTGGGAACTAAGACAGTACCATTTCTATGCTTTGACGGCTCTTCCTTTTTCAAACTTTCTGGTTTAGGTGCGTCTCCATCCCTTGGATGCTTGCCCAGTGTAGGAGAAAGAGGACTGGTGCATGAAACATTTTGATTTGATGAAGAAGATGACTGAGGAGACAATAAAGGGATGTTCCAAGTGCCTGGAATAACACAATTCCAATAAGCTGAAGGATAGAACGACATTGGGAACCCTGGAGGGCAAAAAGCAGGTGGGTGTAATGCAGAATTCCATGGATAAGGCCAAGGAACACCAGGAAGACATGGAATTGGAGGAGTGAAGCCATTAATGTTTTGCACGAGAGGTTCTTGGGGACAAGTCCTTCCTCCCTCCATTGAATTAGCTACTGTCAAAGAAGATCCACTAGAGCAATCATCACCATTTCCTCCACCCTTGCAAGAAACTGAAATCTTTTGCTCTTCTAAACCACGGAAACCATTTCGTAAGCCATTCAAAGCTTTTTGATCTGCAAGATGTAGCACTGAAGCCATGGAATCACAAATTGGCACATCCAAGCTGAAGTTAAGAACTCTACCATTGGTTTTCAATGCAGGGTGGTTTGTTCCATTTGGAGCTTCAATACGAGCTGCTTGAAGTGCCTCAGAGATTGTTATATGTCGATAATGTGAGGCCGAGTTCTTGTTTTTGCGGCGTCCTGCTCCCACAGGAACATTCCTCATCGTACCACCAGCAGTCCAGTATCTTTGACAGGCTTTGCAGAAATGTCGAGGTTGGTTGATATTGTAATTGTTGTAATAACAGAATTTTGTATCCATGCTCTTGCAGCGTGGGCAAGGAAGTATTTTATCTGGCTTTTTTATGGTTTTCTCTAGTGAGCTTGTACCATCATTATGTTCTTTCTCTGTCTTGGAACTTTTTGATTCTTCATCAATAGAGGGTGTTTTCGGGTTCACATTAGTCTCAGGCAAGGATTCTGGATGTGCAGAGTCCTCTCTATTTGAAAGCGGAGCATCATCATCTGATTGCAGGATCTCAGTAGTTTTCCCTGTTGGATAATCCTGAATTTTAACATTGCATCTTTATTAGTAACACTAATAAATCACGCAAAACTTCTATAAATACGTGAGTTTTATCAGTCTCTGGACAAGAACTGAGAAGCACAAGCCAAGAAATGGACAAACTATAAGAAGTGAGATTATGATCTATCACTATTTCTTCCCATAACTAATTCTCTTGCTCTTTTAATCCTCTTTCGTGACTTGCTTTATAACATGCAGGGGCCTGGTTAACAACATCAAGGGTTCTTGCCAACCATGTAAGGTTCCAGAAATCCCAATCACTTGGCAACTAAGCTACAATGAAACGGACATGTATACAAGAATTAACGATAACAAGTAGTCTTAAACTTTTTTAAAAAATGAGAAAAAATTTGATTTTTTGTGGGGATCTTTCAAATTCCTGGGCGGCGAAGAAGCTTCTAGAGAGTCTGGAATTCTGGTTTACTTTTCCTGTCATCACTGGCATAAGGCCATGAAAGCTCTTCATTGGCAGGAAAGTTTATTAAAGCCCATAATTTATGAACGAAAATTTAGGAAGGGAAATGTAGAAGTTCCGGATAGGAAACTGCACTTTAAAAGTTAAGCTTGAGCATGACTAAAGAGTATATTCAAGCTAAGAAAAATCTAGACCAATCTCAAAACTAAGGGCAAAGGAACCGCTATTTCAAATATCCAGTACTAATATAGCTCACATGCTTCTAAATCAAGATCCACGACGTAGAGGCAAAAAGAGATTTTACATTGCTGAGATGAATCCAAATACAAACCAAGAGAAGTTCTGAAAGTCAATTTTACAAGTAATAGTTGAACAAATTCCTCATCAACAAAACGTTGTTCTTTGATTGATCGATAGAAAATTAACGTTTGGATAAAAATGTTTGACCTACTAAGTAGAGGAAGTTATAAGTAATCTGCTTGCAACAAATATCCATCTTCTTCACAATTACCCAAAAACAATGAGCTTGAAAAGGGGCGAAAGAAAAAGAAAAAGATGAGATAAAATCTCTTAAAGAGTGTAAATCAACTTGCAAAAGGTTATAATCCCAAATGAACCAAAACTACCAAATTCACAAAAAGGGAAAGCAAACTGCCAGTAGAAGCTTTCCGTGATAAGCAAAAGAAAAGCCCATCAAACATTTTAGACATCTGACAAAGGGGTCATCTTCAAATTTCCCCTTCGTGCACTCTATCTATACCTTTTGATAATCTTCTTCTTCGTCTACTTCTCGGCTGGAGTAAGGCAACTCGTCGTGGCCGGAGATTGTCGGAGAGTCATCTTCGGGTGGGAGGGGAATTTCCTTGCCGAAGAGCTTGATGCCGAGGTCTTTACTAGTAGTTTCCAGCATTTGACAGTTCCAAGTGTCTTGTTTTTCTCTTTTACAAAAAGGAAAAGCAAAACGCGCGAGAGAATGGTAATGGATGGGTTGGGTTGGATGGTCGTCTCGTCTTTGTTGGCAGCCAGAGTAGTTTGGTTTCTTAGTATTTGATCCGTTTAAATGAGAAGTGGATGCCACGTCAACATCTTAGTTTGATTCTTAGCCACAAGTTCATGTGGCCTACAAATTTTATTTTCTCTCTGTTTTTCACCAGCACCAGCGCCAGCGCCCGCTTACGACTTACGTTCGTTGCCATTTCGCATACATTAACTTGGAATCTGTGAATTGTTGTGTATAATAAAAAAAAAATTAACAATCTGGTAATATTTAAAATATATTTTATTGACTATAAACTCACAGAACAGAAGTATTCAAGTTTGAATTAGGAAAAAAATTAAATCGAATCGTAAACTTTACTTTTTTAACCTTTTGTATTTATCATTTGAAATAA
>JANKYF010000006.1:56720432-56735328 GCA_029829435.1 Erythroxylum hondense
TAATGTGATTACTGAAATTATGTTTTGATCGAAATGTTTTTGTATTAAAGTGGGCCCAGTATGGTTATTGATTTCCGTGCTCGAGATTGTTTTCAAAAATAATAATGTCATTCTAGGTATTTGAACAGTTTTAACTGCTCTAGCATACCACCCTCGTGGGACACGGGCTCGGATATTACCATCGATATTGGGTTCGGATCTTGCGGGAGTGGAATGCTACAGAAAATGAGTGTCCTATTGACTCTACAAATGAAAGACATGATTTAGGAATATTTTTCCTTAGTCATTGAAATTTTGGAGAAGGTTATGATAGTCAAAGTAGATTAATTGATTGAAATGGGAATTAATAAGCATGAAAGAAATAATAAAAGTGTGTGAATCTGAAGGAATTGAATTTCAATTCAGTCCCTAAGAGTTTGAAGTTCTAAATTCAAGTAGTGAATTATAAGAATTTGTATAAGGGCAAATTGGGCATGACACTTAAGATTATAAGACTTAAGGTCTAGAGAAAGGGGTAAAATGGACTTTCACCCTGCTTAAGGGTATATAAAGCAGAAAATTTGGATTTTTGTTTGGAAAGGAGGAGGAAGCCGTCGAGGAAGAGGAAGAGAGGAGAATAGGCATGGGTTTTTGGAAAATCTTTGAAGATTTTGAAAGCCAAAACAAGTAAGTTTAAGCTTTATTCCTCTTGATTAGATGATTGATTCATGTTTTGAGTAGTAAAAGTTATAAAATGGGTTAAAGAAAATGTTTGGTTTTAGGGTTTTCGACCATTGATGGATTTTGATGATTTTGTTGTATTTATTGTGTTGAGATGAGTAGAAAGTGAAGTAAAAGTGATGTTTTAGTATTAAGATGAATTGTGTTGTGAAAGATGGAAAGAATCGGATTGAAAATTGTTGAAAAATTGGGTTTCGGGGAGGTTTCGGGCTCGCACCTCGCGGCGCACGGAAGCATGCATACCGTGGTGCACGTCGCGGCACACGCAACCGTGCACGTCGCGGCGCGCGCCTGCGCCCACGACGCGGCGTGTGCGAGCTCGTGGATTCCGCCGCGGCGAGCTACTGCCTTCCTACACATATGTTTTGGTTTTTAAACCATAACTTTTTGTACAGAGATTCAAATAAGGTGATTTTTGATTTGGTATAAACTAGAGCCATGGAGCTATATTTTTAATGAAGAAAAGAAGTTAGTTCAGTTTATAAGGGGTCTCAATTTTGGACGGAAGTTGAGTATAAAATAAGGTTTCGATATCAAGATAGTCTGTATCTATTTGGGGAATAACTTTTGGATTCTTCTGAAACAAAGTGAATGATTTTAATGACTATTGAGTTCTGATATTGAGGAAAGACTGTAACGAAAATTTTAGGGATAGTGCCGGGAATGTCACGAAAGTGCATAGTACATAGTTTGAAATTTCTACATATGCATTATTAGATATTTCTGATTTGGACAATGTGTTAAATATGAGTTTTTGACTTGTGATAGAGGCGCATTTGGAACGTCAGCACATCGACGTTGCCGAGACGTCTAGGCGTTAGTACGGAAACTATTTGTGAGTAACCTAGATGGTTTCTCAGTTATCTTTTGCTTATAATGCTTTGATTATTCCTATGGAGAATAATGGTGGGATAATGTTTAATTGTGGATTCCGGACTGAAGGTCCGGTGTATTGGAGTGATATGACATAGAAGTGTCATGGATATGTGGATTTGGGAAATGAATTGTGAAATTATTTGCCTATGATATGACTAATTAGGATTCATGCGATTGATTGTGATACATAAACGTAAATTGTGCCATTTATAGGTAAATCGAATGTGAAATATGCACACGTGCATAATGATGTGATGAATCGTGACATATGCATGTCATGCATTAATGCATGAACAGGAAATGACAGTTGTGACCGGAGCAGCCACCGATCAGAGCTTTTTGCTCAACGTTTATATTTGGGCCTCGAGCCCCATAAGTGATTCAGAGCCTCGGGCTCAATGATTAATGCACCCTTATTAGGATAGTTCAGAGCCTATGGCTTAATGATTAATGTTCCTTTAATGGGATAGTTTCAGAGCCTCTGGCTCAATGATTAATATGTCCTTAATGAGACAGTTTCAGAGCCTCTGGCTCAACGATTAATGTGCCCTTATAGGGACAGTTTAGGCGCCCGGTCACAACACCGAATTAAATTGGAAAAAGTGTCACATGCTGTTTTTGATTTGATTTATTTGATTGAATGAAAGGCATAATGCCTTATACTGATGTGACAACAATCATGAGTATGACTAAATGGGTAATTATGAAATAATTGTGATATGCCTGTGTGTTGTATGCAATGTAATGGCTGTTGACCAGAGTCGCCACCGACCAGAGCTTTCAGCTCAACGTGCGAAAATGAGCTTCGAGCTCATAAGGGATTCAGAGCCTCAGGCTCAACGTGTAATGAGCCCTATATCCATCAATGGAATAGGGACAGATTAATGAGCCCTGTAAAGGGACAGTTTAGGCACTCTGTCACAGCAAAATTATACTAAATGGGAAGTGAGTTTCCTATGCAAGTATCAACGTGAATTATACGAATGTGAATTTCTGTAAATATGTGAATGTGAAATTTTGTATAAGTGCATTAAGAAATAAAGTTAGATATATGTGATTGTGAAAAGTGATCCGATATGCAACAACGCAAATATTTATATATTGTGTAAATTGATGTTGTTGCATGGATTGAGTGGACCATCGATGATGGTTATCTCATTGAGTTTGCAAAACTCACCCAAAATTTGCAATTATTTTTTAGGACTCAGAAGAATACCCCGTTAGGCAACGGGCGTATAGCAACCGCATATGAAAGAGAGAAGTGATCAGGATCAGTTCACGTCTGCATTAGTGTCTGATAGAATTTTTATTTTTATGAATTTTTGTATTAATGATTAGGTCAATTTATAAAGTCAACAGACGAAAATAAATTGTATTTATAAAAAGGGCCCCTGTGGCCATTGGAATTACCGGTGATTATGTTCATTAATGATTTTCCGCTAGTGTATGCTTATGTTTTCAAAAAAAAATTTATACTGAGTTTTGACAAAATTCACAAAGAAATTCAATTAACATTCATGCAATATTCACACCATTTCCACTTAATTTAACTCACATTTGGATCAAAACACAAGAATTTGTAACCGGAATCAAGATATGAAGGCAATTAAAAGAGATAGAAATTAGACACAATAATATTCTTATCAGAATGGATGTCTATTTTAAGGCATCTCCATTACAGATTTTACCTACAAGAATTGAATGTCACGTCAACTTTAGTTCTTACAGAGATCTTAGAAATGTGTTTGAACTTACTAATGTTCGATCACCATATGAAACCATAAGATATCAGTTTTTGGAATATTGCCCTAAGAATCATGCACAATTCTCTCATTCCAATCCTTTATGGAAGAATCCTCATTTCTTCATTTGTCTTCCTTTCAAGAAGAATGAAGACATCAATCCTACTAAGCCTACTCATCTAGGTATGAACCCTAATAATTTGAAACTCGAGTAGGAATAATGTGTTATCCTTCTTTAGCAAGGATTAATTATGTTGGACTTCCGCTTCTGGAACCCAACTTCGGATCATGAAATGTGAGCATAATCCAATGGAATTCCTTTAACCATCATCGATTCCTCTTTATGCTCTGATACCACAAATGTTGGGCGTCATTTCTGGAACCCAACTCTTGATCTGATGCCATACATGTTGGGTCCCAGGATCTGGAGCCCAACTCTTGAACCATAAAACGTGAGCGTATTCTAAGAAATCACCTTAACCATTATTGGTTCATCTTATTTCTCTGATACTAAACATGTTGGACCCCGATTCCGGAGTCCAACAATCATTCCGGAGTCATACAACGTGAGTGAGTCTTCTTATAGGGTTATTTCAATGAACCCTCTTTAGTCATCATTCATTCTCATAACATCTCAAACCACAAGGGCGAGCCCAAACTAATCAAACTCCCGAATAACCCCTTGAATTTTTCATGAAAATTTTATCTCATGTATCTAGTTTACTTTGAAATAATAATAATCTCATTCGTAGCTCTATAGCTCAAGATATGCCTAAAAACCCAAAGTATATTTGGTAAACAACCAATTCATGCTCTTCTAATCAATTTCCTCATTTTCTCACCATAAATATTTTTCATACCAAACCTAAAAGCCACCAATTTTTATATAGAGGTAGGAAAATGTCTTAGGAATCTATTGCTTCAAGAATCACTTCATTCGAAGGTCGGATGAGGGACTTATGGCCAAAAGAATCCAACATGTTTATGTCCTTAATCATTTTGTACCTGTCTTGGAGAAATTGCCATAAATTTTGTTACATATGTCTGATTGAGTTCGTTCTTACACCATTTGAAATTAGACTTCTATATCTACAACTTTTATGAAGACCATAAAGCGAGAGTCTGCCTATAAAATAGCCAAAATCGCAATTTACTATAGCTATCCCGTGAACCGTTTAACAGACATTGGTGAGGTCGGGGGTCCTTTTTCACCTGAGAAGGTCCATTTAATGGACATCCATGCCCATTTAACGAACATTGGGGTTCCCCAAACTCCTCTAATGCCTCTCCAATGCTTCCAACATCCTTTCTAACACCATAATCACTCATAATCTTCCTAGATTCGCTTCTTCCAATATAATATCACTTCTAAAACATTCAATTACCAATTTGATTTCATAAATCTCCCAAATCTCAACTCAAATGATTCATCTCATACAATAATTCTCATCATTCACCATAGTTGTCATGTTCATACCTCCTATACAGCAATATCACTTAACTCTCATACTCAAAATTTACATACTATATAGCGTCAGAAAGCTAAGAGGATAAGTTACAACTTTCTAGAAGACAACTTTGTCTAGTCCCATCTAGATCAGTCTAGCTTTTCCTCTAAATTCAAACACAATTCCTATCTTTCCTTTTCCATAATATATTTCACTTATATGTAACAACAATTTGTATTCAACATTTGTCATCTCAATTCCGTAACTTCCTCAAGTCTACCTAATTCTCACTTAACCTCATCCTTAATTGATTCATATTTCAACTCCACCTCATTTTATAACCATTTAAATTCCAAATTTTCTTCATCCATTCCTAAATCTCAGCTCATTTGACTTGTCACATTTAGCTACATCTCATCATTCATAATTCTTATGCGTCTTTTCCATATCATCTCACTGATGTGTGTGTGTGTGTGTGTGTGTGTGTATAGATATATATATCAACCATTCATGCTCAACATTCATCATCGTCATCCATATATCATTCATAATTCATTAACAATAAAATAAGAATTTACAAAACTTTAATGGTATTCCAAGCCATAATACATTAATATTCCAAAATCTCTAAATTACACAAGATACTTGAATTGTAATTCCTCAAAATGCAACTACAATCTTGTTTAATATAAATTACTCCAAAATAAAACAAAACATGCAAATTCAGAGTGATGCCTTGACTCACTTTCGCTCAATCTCATTCTTTTCACCTGAGGGTGGGACGGAAAGTAGGGGTAAGCTTGAAAGCTCGTGGGTAACAGCTTATAACGGAAAAATAAGAAAAACCATTCAAAAAGTTCATTGTCATATAAAATTCTTGTTGAAATCCATAAAACACTTGTTTCTCAAATTCTCATCATATAGTCAATTTTACAAACCACAAAACATGAATGCATCAAACTTGTTCATATCTTATACGCACATAAGCACATTAGAATGGTTTAGGTAAATCCATAAATATGACGAATTACACAATTCCACATAATGGTCTTTTGTAGTCGTAAACTTAAGGCACTAGTGCAATCTCACATAGTGGTTTTGCGTAGGCGTAAACTTGAGGGAGTCCATAAAGGGGCTTCGTACCACTAACGGGTAGGCAGAAGAAGTCTTAACTTGGTCAATATGCGTATGAAAATTCTTAGATGGATTACACCAAACCCACATAACATGTATTTCAAAACTTGTTGCCCAAAATGACACTTTTTTTCGAAAACTTGATTTCATATACTTGATATATTTTGAAAACCCTTTCCAAAAACATGATTCCATAACATACGATCTTTTTAAAAGAAATCATTTTCATAAATTATTACACAATTCACATATCAGACATGTAGCAATTTCTCAATTCATTCAAAACACAATTAATGCAACACTTATGATGCAATTTAAATCATTAAATTTCTTCTATTTAAAGAAAACAAAAGTGGCTTATTTACTCTATTATAAACATGTACCTATCTTAATTTCCTTGCTTGAAAACCTTGCTCAAAAAGCCTTTACTCTTGCTTCTCTTGCCTCTCTTGATTTTCTTCAACATTGACAAAAATCTCCAAATCAATAGGCATTCCAATTGAGAAACCCATAAGACATATTCATAAAATTGATCCTAGAATCCTTAAACCCATACATTTCTTAAGCTATATGAACCAAAACTCTTTCAAAAATCTAACAAATAAAAAATGCTCTTACCTTGATTCTTTACCGAACAATGTGTTTCTTGGCTCCAATGGAAGCTCTCATCTTCTTCTCCCTTTTTCCCTTCTTGAGCAACCTCAAATTTCCTCTTGAAAGCTAAACAAAGATGAAACCCTAGTTTCTTTTCTTCTTTTTCTCTCCTTTCTCTCTTCTATACGACTCTTTCTCTCTTCTTCTCTCTCAATTTTGTTCTTGCTTCTTTCAATTGCAAGACACTCTTTTCTTCTCCCTTTTATACCACTAATGGTTGTACAAAGACGCTTCTACCTTCCTTATATGCCTTGTAACTTAAATGCTTAAGTGACTTGTGAATTTTGCCCCTTATGCAATCTTACCACCTTAACACTATAATTCAATTAACCCATGTCATAAAACCTTACTCATATTAACATGCTAATTAACTCCACAAAAATACTCTATTAAGACCTCAAAATTCATTTAAGTCATTGCCTAACTTTTTTTCAAAAATCAAGACCTTTTCTGATCAGCTAATTGAAGGAATTTGTTAATACTTCCTTCTAGAAAAATGTTCCTCATTATCTCAATTTTCTAATGACATCAAAATCATTCAATTTAGTTCCATAATCTAAAAGTTATACTACAAACATTTCTAAACTATTCTTATACTGAAACAATATTTTGTGCTCAATTTCCATCCAAAAATTGAAACTCTTAAAGACTAAATTAGAACTCGATTTCATTAGACAATTTGTAGCACTATGCCTTTAGTTTACGTCAAATTAAAAATCACTCATTTGGATAACTAGAGAAAAAGTTATGGCTAAAACACCGAAGCTTACTCAGTGATCATGTTTTAAACTACATTTTCCGGTTTTTAACTTCCAACATTTCACATACAATATTTCTTACTTCCAAGAAATGTTTGGGGTCTAACATTTGGTTTCCAAATTTGCAGAAAAATATGTTAGCTATTAGAATGTCATGTTTTATGGCATCTAACTATGAATTAAAAATAAAAAGAAACAAGTCATATTCATTAAGAAGAACTTCCTTCAATCTTATGTACTTCTATTGTTTAAAGGCATATGAGCTAATAAATGAGGATGTTGGTCATTTTTCCATGAAGAACCTAAACACAATAAAAGACTAGCTACTTGTACCTTCTTTTGGTATCCCAAAGGAAGAGATATAATAAGGGATCCTTCTAAAGTTGAGGGACGATAATATTGAATAGACATTTTAAAAGTTTCACTAACTACTTGTTTTTAACTAAGATGAGATTCAAAATTGTAGAGGTAGGAGAAGAGCTTTCTTGAGGGGCTAAATTGCTCTAGGGAGTAGATGGACATGGTGGAGGACTTGGGATAAACTACAAAGGAGATTTTATAGTTTAGAGATTTAGGTTAGGGGTGGTCTAGAGGAATATAGCTTAGGTTAAAAAAGGAAAGGAATGGAGGAAGAAGTGGTTAGGCCTTAGTAAGGAGGGATGGAACTAAAGTAAAAAGGAAGGAAGTTGCTTACATTGAGGGAACTAGACTGATTTTGCTCTTATAAAATAATGGTATCTTATTAGAAGTGGAGAAATTGATACGGATAAAGGGAAAAAATTTAAAATCATTTTTAAAATGATAAAACGAGAAGATATGGGAGACTTATATAGTTTAAAGGATTAAAATACCTTTGACTTAAATGAACTAGAGGACTTGAGGAGGAGTGAGCGATTTAGAGAGGCAAACAAAGCAGTCACAAGGTAGCCTAGATGGAGGGGAGAAGGAGGAGAATTGAGTTAGAGAAAGAATTATTCTGAAAACGGGGACATTGTGAATTAGAGGATAAGGCTTGGTTACTAGAAAAAGCATAGAAGAAGTAAAAAGAAGCATATATGCTTGTTAGAGGAGTGACTAAATTTGAATTAGAAGATGTCATATTTTTAAAAAATGAACTTTTAAAATAGAGTGAAATAAGAATAAACATTTCTTTTTTATAAAAGATGTTTTATCAAAATGACCTGTTACCTGGGTTTAAGAAAACAAACTCTATCTGAGTAGAAGCAATCTAGAAAATAAAATATTAACTTAAAATCAATTCAGATTGCAAACCAATGAGAGTTTAGCTATTGTATTTGATCTAAGTCGATGTAGATGAGAAACTGAGTGTTTGTAGCTCATGAATTATGTTTACATAGAAGCAATCATGAAAAATTCTTGAAGTAATTTTGAAATAAAAGGAGAAATTCACATGATTATCTTATAAAAAGATGGTGAGCTAAGGAAAATAATTATGGCTCTTAATGGTCTTATTAAAGAAGAATTGATGAAAGAAGGAATATAAATATGGCTCTTAATGGTCTTATTAAAGAAAAATGGATGAAAGCAATGAAGGAGGAAATAATCTCTTTGAACTCCAATGAAGTATAAGACTTGGTTGATCTCCCTAATTGGCAAAAAGCTATTAAGAACAAGTAATTTCTCAAAATAAGATGAAAGGTTGATGGTAATATCTAAAGATATAAGACATGTCTTATCATTAACGGATATATACATTAAAAGAAAATTGATTATAAAGAGACATTTTTCACCAATTATAAGGTTTGATTTAATCTGACTAATCTTAGATATAGTTTTTTTTATCTTAGATCTTGATTTATATCAAATAGATGTAAAGAATAATTTTCTTAATAGATAATTAGAAGGAGAAGTTTAAATATAACGATCTACATGTTTCATTAAGACAAGTCAAGAACATAAACTTTGTCGATTGTTAAAGTAATCCCCAAGATAGTGGTACATTCATTTTCAGTAATGTAATTTATTTTATATGATTTCTATATAATTGATGAAGACCACTTTATATACATTAAATGATCTAAGGATAAATTTTCAATTTTATCTTTGTATGTATATGATATTTTGATTACTTGTAATGATTATGAGTTTACTAAGAAAATTAGAAAATGATTGTCATTTGTATGCAATATTACAAGCTAATTAATAATCCTACTATTAAAGGTAATGATCTCAGTTAAAAGTTTTGTCTAACAACACCACAAGAAAGAGAAAAAAAATTGAGAAAGCTCTTTATTCCAATGCAATTGAAAGTCTTATTTATACAATGATGTGTATAAAACCAAATATTCATTACATTATTAGAATGATGAGTAGATATTAGTTAAATCAAAGGCAATTATATTAGAAAGCAGAAAAAGAATATTGAGGAATCTAAAAGGTATTGTTGATTATATATTATGTTATTAAGGTAATAATCTATGCATGCAAGGTTATACGGATACAGACTAGCGAGGTGATTTATATAAGTAAAACTTCTATCTTTGGTATTGGCTTAAAAAGTTTGCAATATCATAGATCTTTTACTTTATCTATAATAGAAATTGAATTTATAACATTTCAATTACAGAGTAAGAAGAAGTTTAGCTAAGATATTTTTTAATTCGTTTAGGAGTCTATAAAAACAAAACTAATATGATCCAGTGATAACCAATTGTGATAGTCAAGCAACAATACCTTACACAAAAAATCCCAAATTTCGTCATCAAATCAAGCACATAAATACCAATTATAATGAACATAAAGTATATATCTACATATGATATGATGATAGACGCAATGAAAAACCAATTTCAAAAGATACATATATTAGGCATGTGAACTCACTAAAATTCTGTAGATATTAATATATTGTCGTTAAACATTTCCAAATATAAGTTCATTTATTGTATTGACATGTCTAAATATACGTGCCACTATTATGTATTATATGACAAGCATTATGTAACACTTGATTATAAAGTATGTTTCCTTTGAGTGAAATATTTTGAATGAGAGAATTAAAGATTAGATCAAACAAATAAGAGACTAAATGAAAAGGAATAAATATCATAGCACATGACTCATACTATACGTTTAAAATTAATCATCAAAAGGGATTAATTTAAGTCATATGATCTCAAAGATCTTAGAAGTTAAATGAGTCTTACAATATGCCTGTGTGACTCTTGTTTAATTCATATGGATTACATACAAGGCTTGCTACATTAAAATATTAACAAAGAATCATGTGTGATACGAAGTTATATGAAAATTTTAGGAAAATAATTTAAATTTAATTAAAAAATTAGAATACAGAAATCTCATTTTAATTGATAATTTAGATAAAAATACATTTAACGATGTCAATCGTCTCTTAATGAATAAATTGAATACTATTACAAATTGATAAATTAAATAAGATCAAGCAAAGATAAATATATGTGACATGACCTAGGATATAATATATAAATCTACTCAATCGTCGATTTGTTAGTTGAAATGTTATATATTCCTAGCAGAAGTATAGTAATAAGCTTTTGTTGTATGATGTCCGCACATCTTATTAGATGAAAATAGGAATAACTTAACTCTAATAAATTATTCTTATCATTCATGAGTGAGAGTATGAACACCTTTGATGAAATGGGTATCCCGTTATGTATATTATAAATTTCTCAACTTTTAAGGTAGTTACAGCTATTATCATGTAAAAATAAAATAATAAAAAAGACAGATTACATAGAAGAAATTAACCTATGAAAGATAGTACAATTTGATTTGTCGTTTCTATGATCCTAACATTCTCGAATCAACTGCTTTGCTTCTCACTAGATTATGGCCAACGAGATGGGATCCCCTGTCTAATATTATTTTGTCTTATTCTGTTCCATAGAATCTTAGACATTTATTTCGTGGGACTCACGTGAGACTCACACGAGACTCACATAAATAAATAGCTGAAATTTATTGGACAGAATAAGACAGGGTAATATTGGATAGAGATCTGGACTCATGGCCAAGCCAATCCCTTTTGTTCAGACGACAAAGTGGGTGTATACTATCTTAATAATCCGCCATCACTAGTCGTTGTTGGAGCTCGTTAATATCTGGGAACATGATTTTTGAAGCATATGTGGTGAGAATTGCTTAGATAGTAAAGTATCAACTTTACAAGGCTTGTGGCTGGAAAGATTGTCATTGACTTTGGGCCAAATGAGGCGGAAAGCTGTAAATTGCAACACTTCCAGATGGAGGAACAGAAAGCAAAAAGGTGGCAAAAGAGAATGAACTGTACAGCCTCTTTTTAGGACCACTTTACCAGCAATTACATGCTTTTATCATTTCATCTTTTTGTAGAGGAAATTGGTAACTCGATATTAGTAATGAGATTTGAGTGACAAACCTTCCAAACTGAAATTTCCTCGTTACTTGCTTGCTTCTGCCATTTTACATTCTGAACTTTGTCCCAAATAAGGTTTTAAGTGTTTTAAGTGTAATTGAGTAAAACAATTCGAATATGTACGAAGCTTACCAAATAAAACTCCGCTGAACAGATGTTTCTTCCTGTACTATGTGTGAATATTTCGTTAGAATTTTTGTACACGGTATGGATATTTCAACTTTGGATCCCAGGGGGGCAAGGTGTGGACACGCTAGGAAAAGGAGGAACAATAGAAAAATGAATGACTTTTCAAGCAGCTTTTTTATATCAAATTTCAATGGTGTAACTCGCTATCATAACAGGTTGCTGAAATCGGTACACGTTTCATATCATATTACACTCTTCTCTAGCTGTTGAAAATTGACAATTTCCTTTCCTTTATAATGGGATTCAATGGCGACAAACTTTTTCTATTGTTTCTCACTTTTGATGGACGTGATGAACCCTCAATGGCGATATCCTTTGAATTCATTGAAAACCCTTGAAACCAGCTCTAATGCTGATCTCTCCACTGCACCTTGACTTAAAATTAGTGCCATATATGTTTGCTCACACCAACATTCTTTTGTCACCTTCCACTTGAATACAGTGTCCTCCATCTTTCTCAATTCACTCTTGGCTAATAAAGATATAGATACATACGTAATTTCCATGGTACGCCCACTTTAGCAACTCTTTATAAGATCTCTTTCTGTTTTTTGGTTGGAATACTAAACGCGTCAATCTCTCAAAGAAATGCAATGCTCCTATCACCTTTTTTGACTTTGGGAAATATTGTCACTCACTATTTCTTCCTCACCAGCACAACCACACAAATGTCCAGAGAAAGTGCATGATGTAACTATATAAATGCAGTAGTTTGGCTTGATAACAGCAAACACCAAGAAGATTGTCCTTAAGGGAAGCTTGTTAAAACAATGACAGGCAATCTCTTCCGCTTTGTGGTAGCCCTTCTGGCGATTTCTTACTTGATCACCTCAAATAATGCTGCCCCAGTTACAAGTATATCTTTGATCAATTTCAAGCTACAAACTTCATTTCTTTCTTTTTGCTACCTTAGTTGAAATTTGTGAGCTTACTCTGAGGAGTTTGCATCTTTTGCAGGATTGGGAAGGTTAATAGCACATGGACCTCCAGTGCTTCCAATTACAGTAAACACCTACCCGGTATTAGTCACTGACAAGTTGGTTAGATGAATTTTTGAACTTGGTTGTCAATATATTAAAGCTAATATATTGCGAGAATTAACCTTCTTTTTTTTTTTTTCCTGTTATCCTCTAACAGGTAGCTAAAGAGAAAATCTGGGAGGAGCATACTATTGACAAGAGGATGATTGTGGAGTTACATGACTATCCCGGTACAGGGGCCAATAATCGTCACCTTCCAAGGCCACAGTTTTGAAGATGCAATGATCGCTAGCTAGTTTCTCAGTATGTGGATGACCACTTCGTTGTACTTACTGAGCCATGTGGTGTGGACAGTCTAAACATGATTTCCTTGGTCATCACGACAGTCTAGGATTAGAAAGTTCGCTATTTATTCCATCTCTTGAGGTAGTTGCTAGTTGACCTATATAGATATAGTTATATACTAGATCGAACTGAGAAATTGGAGATTCAGCAGAGATTTGTAGTTGACTCTTAAATATAGGTATTAGTGTATTGGGGTGGTAGTTCTGATAAATATGGAATGCAATAGCTTCAATCTCATATGTGTATGATAGGTTCTGTGGTTCTGATAAAGACAGTATGACAGTTATGTTTCCTTTACGCATTTCTCATCAAGTTGTTGTACCAGTTAGCTCAATTTGGTTGCGAGTTTAATTTATGGACGCGATCACAAGGGACAGACTAACAAAGAAACAGAGACACAGGTTTTGGCCTACTCAGGTTACAAATGACAAGATGTATCCTGATTCAACCATTCATTTCAGTGCAATAGTGACACGCTAAACTCAAACTAATTATATCAACCAGTAGTTAGTGTTGTTTAGTTCTATTAAACTCTTAATTCTGATGTTCAATATTGCTGTTTAGTCCATGAAATCTATTTTACATGCTATTAAAAAAGGGGACAATCTTATGAGATAAAGGTATTTTCTTCTTCTCTTCTGCTCTTTGGAATTAAGACATTAACGAGTGTGACTTTCGATTCCTTTCTTTAAGATCAAACGTTAGCTTGGATACGCCTTGAGAATCAATTCCTGACAGTCTTCTCATTTTGAAAAGAAACACCTTCTATTTTATCCGACCAACAAAAGGTCAGTTTTTGGCAGTATCGCAATTCAATGTTCTGATAATGTTTTCACTCGTGTAATTGTGATCAGGACTGGACCACCTCCATTGTTGAAGTTCTTTCTATCTTGGAAATTGTTTGTCCTTTTACAACATAATCTTTCCCCTATTTCTAACGAAAAAGGGGCAAACTTGAGAAGAGTAGAGCATCTTTTAAAGTTGCCTTTCCGTATCTTATGGTGGCAAACAACCACGTACCCAGAATAGCCCACTATGCATAAATTGACCTTTTAATTTCTTTAGGATACAATATTAAGCAAACCACTTGCAAATATCTAAACGCATTCTTCCGTGGGCAATATGTTTCCATTGGAGAAGGTGGATAGATGATGTGGTAACCATTCACTTTCTTTTATCACTATCTACAGACTTTTCTGGATTTTACCTTGTTTAGTCATTTGGTTGTTGGACAGCTTGGTGAAGTAGATCAGATACGAAACACATTATCCCAAGTAGAAAACTAAAGTGTATATTTACTATTTAAAGTATACATATGACTTACTTGCAACACTTGTATAGTACCCAAAAAGAAGTGGAAATCCAGTGCTTTTCTAATCTTAAATGTTCAGTGGATAAGAAAAGGCGTAAGGTGAATCAGAACCTGAGTCTCCATAAGACATTATTTTATTAGTCAACGCATTTACTCTGATAAGAGTCTAAGCTGCTATTGTGGTTCTAACTTGTAGTGTTGTGCTCAATGCTCTGAAATCAGGATCGGTCCTCGAATCGGTGGCCTTACTGGTTACCGGTTTGATCGGTTCGACCGGTTCAACTATCGGTCGAACCGGTGTGACGTAATAATTATGCAATAATTATATTTAATTATATA
>JANKYF010000006.1:56735428-56754695 GCA_029829435.1 Erythroxylum hondense
TCAATTGACCGGTTTTGACCGGTTCACATCGGGTCAAGTGAATACCGATTTTTAGGTATAACCCGGACCGGACCACCGACCGGTCACCGGTCGGATTGGTTGGACTGACCAGTCCGGTCCGGGTTTGAAAACAGAGGTTGTGCTTAATTGAACAAGATACTGTAAGAAATTTAACACTTCCTAGCATAACTCTTGCTTCAAGCATATGTGCAGCCATTCCCAATATTTAACCATATAATTTCCTTATCTCTGAAGTCTCTAACATTAATATCCATCTTCTTAGACTAAAGAAATTGTTGAAAATAGTAATTTGAAATTTTCAAGATTTGATTCTTAGGATAATTTGGCGTTGAAACTAATGTGAATTAATTCAAGAGAATTTTTTTTTGTAATTCTTCTAGTGTTAGATGAGTGATTTATATTTATATTAATTTATGTTTTTTAATAATTTTTTCGTAAATAGAGGATGAATATTTCTATAAATATCATAGTCCATTTTGTAATAGCTAAAATAAAATAGAATAAAGTTTCTTTCATTCTTAATTATTCTCTATACTCTCATTTCTGAATAAAGTGATATTAGATCCAAGTTTCTTAAAACAAAAAAAAGTATTGTGAGGAAAGTAAGAAATGACAAATCATGGACTCACTTCCTTCCAATTTCCTCGCCTTATAAAGGAGAATTACAAGAAAATGTCTATGCATAAAAGCTTTGCTTCACTCTAATGATGTGTTAGAGATTGTATAGAAAGATTATGAAAAGATTCAAAATAAAGAAACTTATCTCAAAATCATAAATAAACTTTGTTCAACATAAGAAAGAAAGATCAACAATCTCTCACTCTCATCCATCAATGTTTGGATGATATGTTTGAGAAAATAGTCAATATTACTTGCTCGAATGAAATATGGGGTATTTTTATAAATTTTTTTTAAGGTTTTGATAAAGTGAAGAAGATGAGACTTCAAGCACTAAGAAGTGATTTTGAAATTTTGAAGATAAAGAAATTCGAGTCAATTTTGAATTATGTATAAGACTAAAGGGGACTATAAATCAATTAAAGAGATATAGAGACAAGATGAAAGATGTTCGTATAGTGGATAAACTTATTCATTATTTAACTTCCCAATTTGATTATGTGGTGTGTGTCATTGAAGAGTCAAAATATCTAGACTTAGTGACCATTGAAGAATTAGTGTGTTTTACAAGACCATAAAGAAAAGATCAAGAGAAGACAAGAGAAGTTATTGGAACAAGTTCTCAAAGTTAAGAATTCTTTAAAGAATGATGAAGGAGAAGAGAATAAATTTAGAGGATGTAAACAAGGAACAGGATAACATGGAAGAGGAAAGGAGAATGGAAACATCAAAAACAAAAAAGAGGGAAGCTAACATTACAAAGAGCAAATAAAAGAATAAGAGAAAGAGGATGATGCTACTATTTAGATATGACTGATAGATAGCATGACAAGTCTAAAGTTAAATATTTTAATTATCATAAAATTGTCCGTTATTCTTGGAAATGTCATAATTCCATTGATAATATAAAATAAAAGGCTAATCTTATTAATGACAATCAAGAAATCGAAGAGTCAACTTTATTCCTAACAAGCAAATAAGAAGAGAATAATATCGATAATATATATTACTTGGATAATGGTGCAAGCAATCATATGTGTGGATACAAAGGCAAATTTGTAGGGCTTGATGAGAAGATAAGAAGCGTTGTTTCTTTTAGAGAATTGTCAAAAATACAAATTAAAAAATATACAATCTCATCTCTTCCAAAGATAGTAGTTGCAAGGTGATCACCGGTGTTTATTATACGCGCAAGATAAAAAATAATATTTTAAAATTAGGCAAACTCCTTGAAAAGGGGTGTGAAATTTTTATGAAAAATAAAAATTTCTGGCTTCAAGATGAAAACTCTAATTTGAATGCTAAAGTGACTATATATCAAAGAATAGGATGTCCAAATTGAACATCAGATCACTAGAAGCAGAATGTTTGAAAGTTGATTTGCCAAATGAAATATGATGTTGACACATGAGATTTGGATACTTAAATTTTGGAGCTCTCAAGGTTATATGAGAAGAGAAGTTGGCAAAATCCTAAATAAGCAACATTAAAAGTAACTAGTCCGTTTTAACTTTTTCATCCTGATATATGTAGACCAATCAATCCACCCTCATTTAGTAAGAAAATTTTTAACTTTTTATTGATTATTTTAGTTAAAAAACTTAGGTTTATTTTCTTTAAAAAAAATCAAAAGATTTTGTTACCTTGAGGAATTTTAAGATGATTGTGAAAAAGGAAAGTAGCTATAAAATCAAAGCTTTAAGATACAATCAAGGAGGCGAAATTACTTCCAAAGAATTCTTTAATTTTTGTGCAACTCATGACATCCATCATCCTTTAATAGTTCCTATATCACCAAGATAAAATGGAATAGTCTAGAGAAAGAATAGAAAAACGATGCATGTTGAAAGCCAAAAATATGCCTAAGAAGTTTTAAATTGAAGTTGTTTCTTGTGCAGTGTATTTGTCCAGCCTCTCTTTAACATAAAATATTAACCATTACACTCCTAATGAAGTATGGAGTGGAGTAAAGACTAGTGTCTATTATTTTTAAGTTTTGGAGGCATTGGATATACTCAAGTGCCACACCAAGAAAGATCTAAATTTGATGATTGAAGTATTAAACATGTCTTTATTGGATATGATTCACATTCCAAAGACTACATGTTATACAATCCAAATAATGGTAAAGTGGTAATAAGTTAACATGTTGAATTTAATAAGAAAGCTATGTGGAATTGGGAGGCTCACGAAGAGAAATTTTATACTTTTCCTCCTTATTTTGGAGAAGAAGAAGAACAAAAGATTATGGTACCTATACAAGAAATAATTCCACCTCCTTCACCACTTTTGTTACCTTATGAAGAAATTTCAAATGAGAGGTCAAGGAAAATGAAAGATATAGGAGACATTTATGTAATATATAATGAATTTATTGTTAATATTGATGAATTGTATTGTCTTATTATAGATAGTGAGCCGTTAAATTATAAAGAAGTCTTATAAGATATAGCCATAGGTAAGGAAATCAAGGCAATTAAAAAAAGTAATTCTGAATTAGCAATTCTTCTTAAAGGTTATGAAGATATTAAAGTCAAATAAGTATGCAAATTGAAGAAGAATACTAATAGAGAGGCACAAAAATTCAAATTAAGAATTGTTATTAAAGGATATAAGCAAAAGGATAGAGTTGATTACGATAATGATTTCAAATAGATGCTATTTGTTTACTCATTGTTTAGGTCGCTCAAATAAAATGAAAATTTTATCAGCTAGGTGTAAAGTCAACCTTCCTTAACAGCTATTTTGAAGAAGTCTATATTGAATAACTATTAGGTTATATGGTTAAAGGACATAAAGAAAAAGTTCTAAAATTGAAAAAAGCTTTGTATATATTGAGGAAGCTTTGCATGGATTGAAGCAAGTGCCAAGGTCATGGAATAACCACATTAACAAATTTTTTTATGAGAATGGGTTTGTTAGTTGCCTTAATTCAAAATTCATAATAGTGGGGAATGTTTGCTTGTTTGTCTTTATGTGGATGATCTTACTTTCATTGGTAACAATTTAAAAAGCTATGTATTTTAAATTTAAATGACCAATATAAGACTTATGTCATATTACTTGGCCTAATGGTGAGGCAAATGATGGAAGGAATATTCATTTTTCAAGAAGGTTATATAAAGAAGGTCTTGAAGAAGTTAAAAGTGCTTGATAACATTGGTAAACAAACTTTTGGAAATTGGACCAAAGTTATCAAAGTATGAAGATGGAGAAAAGAAAATTTTCATTTTTTAAAAGTTTTATAGGAAGTTTTAGATATTTAATATGTACAAGACTCGATATTCATTATTCGGTTAGATTAGTAAGTCAATTTATGGAAGCACATACTCTTTAAAGTAGTGAGTCAATTTATGGAAGCTCTTACCTCTATATATATTAAAGTTGCAAAGAGGATTCTTCGTTACCTAAAAGGTACACTTGACTTTGGACTATCTTATTCCTCTTCTAGTAATTTCAAATTTTTTGGATTTTATGATAATGATTTTGAGTACAACTAATTTTGTATCTTTTATAGGTAATTGTGTTATCTCATAAAGGTTAAGAAAACAACCTATTGTTATAGTTTCAGCTTATGAATTTGAATATATGGTAGCAACTTCATGCACTTGTCATGCTATTTGGCTTAGAAATTATTGATGCAATTTCACTTGCTACAATAAGAAACTACAAAGATTTATATTAATAACAAGCCTGCACAAGCACTTGCCGAAAATCTAATGTTTCATAATTGAAGAAAGGGTATAGATACAAGAAATTATTTCATTAGAGAATGTAATATCAATAAGGAATTATAGGTCAAGTATATGAAAACTTAAGATCAAGTTACATATATTTTCACAAAGGCATTAAAGTTTGAAGATTTTCAAAGATTAAGAGTAAGACTTAGCATAATGAGAAAATTTTCAAATTAAGGGGAATGTTGAAAATAGTAATTTGAAATTTCTATAATGTGACTCTTATGATAGTTTCGCATTGGAGATAGTGTGAATTAATTCAAGAGTTTTCTTGTAAATAGGTCATTTATATTTGTATTTATGATTTGTATTTATGTCTCTCTACTAGTTAGAGGTAAGGCTGCGTACTACTGAACCTCACCAGAACTTGTGTAGCGACGAGACTTTCACTGGGTTATTGTTGTTTCATAAATAGATATGAACACATTTATAATATTTGTTAAGATGAAATAAAAGAAAGTTTCTTTGCATTCGTCATTTCCCACATTCTCTCATTTCTTAATTGAAATGACATAAAAGAGAAGGCTACTATATTCTTAAGATTGCCTCTATCATGTCTAATAATACATACATACATATTGACAATGAATTCTAGTATCCCACTTCATATAGGTGGAAGCCAGTTTCTCCCAGTCATTCATTTGTTATCCAAAATAGATGTACTCTGTTTCAAAAAGTCACATATATGCAAATAATTATGCAATGGTTGATCTCTTAATTAATTGAAATAACAAAAATAATGTTATAGGAACAAGTACAATATTATGTTAAGTCTTGATATGATTGATTCTTTTTTATTATCAGCTCTTCACTTTAATTGTACATGTGCTCTATTTTATTCATTTTCTTCATCACTTAATTGTCCAATTGATTTACTTGATTTCTTTGTTCAATTGAAGTCTTTTTTATTATGTTCATATGCTGCTTGATTTAGTTATAATAAAAATAAATTCATTAATAGTAATATGTTTTGTTATTATTAAAACTATGAATTAAGACCTCATTTAGTCAACAATAAGACTTCAATTACCCTGAGTATTGACTCGTCTAAGTAAAGATAAACACAAATATATTTCTCGAACTTCCTACTATGGTCACTCCTAATCTTTCATTCTTGAAAGAGCTTTTGGTTTGTTTTCCTATTTAGAAAGCTCCATAAATCTTGTCCTTATTGAATTTTACCCTTGGAAGTTTATTGAAAAGTTATTTAGAGTTAAGGTTAGAGATAAGGTCCATGCTTGTATGTCCAAGCCTTTTATGCCAAATCCATACTTTCTAACATTTTAGTTGCTAAAGTGCCATTTTACATATACTTAATATTAGGTGTTACATCACTCATTTATGTTAATATGAGAATATATAGCATGATTATGAGTTAATTTGATCAATTTTTAGGTTTTTAAATCATAATGAGATGTTTTAAGTCCATAAACTACTATAAGAAAACACTTAACTAAAGTTGCAATATGAAGATTATTTATTTCAAAGCTTGTGATTATATCAATTGGAACTTCATTCTAGCTTTTAGGATTTCCTATCTAGCTTACTTTAGGATTTCCTATATAATTTTTTTAATAAAATGTGAGAAATTGAAGATGTACAACATATCATTTAAGGATGATCTTTGTTTTCATGTACAGTTAATCATCTTTTCTCCTCGTTGTTGCTCACCCATCACATATTGTCATTGTCGTCTTCCTTTAATAGTCAGTTAAGGTAACATTTTATTCTTTGATTGTTTTTAATGACATCATTGAGTTTTGTTCGTTACTGGGCTTTGTGTACTGCTTTGATTGTCATTGTCTTCTTTTTTTGTTTTGGTTTTCTTCTTTGACCGTCAGCTCACTCTAGCTCTGTCATCTTCTTACTTCATGTACCTCAGTGATTTCTTCTGCGTGTCGGTTGAGGTAAGTGGGTTTTGTTATTTACCAGGTTTTTGTTTACTTAGTTTATTTTGGTATTTGTTTGTGGTTTGAATCTCCCGTTTTAACTTGATGCATTTTTAATGTAAAACGCCTGCACCAATTGAAACTTGTTTGTGGTATGAACTTTGATTTGTGGCTTTAAATTTGAAGTATTGTTAATGTAAATTTAAGTTTGTGGTATGAACGTCTATTTATTTTGTGATGGGATTGATAAATGAATGATTTTAAGGATTTTGAGGAACTTTAATATAGGATATTGGTTAAGCTGCTACTGAAATAAAAAAGAAGAAGAAGAAGAAATGTAGAATTGTTATTTTTGTGTGTATATAATATGATGTATATCTACCTGTTTATATACTCTAGGTAACTTTAACTAAAAAACAAATCAACTAAATATTACATAATATTAATGTACATAGTTCTAAGACTTTGGAGATAGCTGAATCATTAATCTCTTGTGTTCTAGTAATTTATTTTACTTCTTCACATTTTAAGTACTTGAGCAATGACTATAAACCTTACTATAATTCTGGAAATTTACATTGCTTAGTTCGCTAGTATTTTTCTTAGGTTTTTATTGATTTATACTGGAATTGGTAAAATTCTTATCGGGATTGCTACTTGGTACTTAAGCTCTTATGGCTTAAATGTTATTGGTCATAATTTCACTAGTAGAAAGAAAACTCTAACACTTAAAACAATTAAGACAAGCTATTGTCTATTAACACTTTTTAAGTTTAACTGTAGTAAAGTGAATAGTAATTAAGACAAGCTATTATATTATAACTAAGTGGTATATATGCATTTTCAATAGGTTTGTGCTCCTCTAGATTGTTAAGAAAAACTCTATTATATTAGAAACTGGGAATTCCACTCATCAATTCCATCAAATAGGAGAGTTGGTGGAATGGGAAGTTCATGTATTGATTTATGAACAAAGAAGACTCTTTAACATTTGACTTATGCTAAATGTACATAAAGTCTGCATATTGATCTTACGAAGGGACCTTTGCGAACTATTAAATCGTATCCGGTGTATTTCGTTAATGGATACAAATACCATACATAATATCATGATCATAGCATGACAACAATAAATAATGGAGTTTGCATACAGGGAGAATTAATGGATTACTATGGTAAATTTATTGAGATACCTGAAATTGAGCACCCTGCATTGCTAACAAAGCGAAATGTGATATTTAAGTGTGACTAGTTTGATCTAACTCTAAATGTTGGTATAAAAGTACATAACCGATACAATCTAGTTGAAATCAACAAATGAAGAATATTTAGACAATTTAAACCTTTCGTGTTGGCAATGCAAGCGATTCAGGTATATTATGTCCCTTTTCCTAGCTTATTACGAGATAAGTCAGATTGGTTGGCCATTTGCAAAGTTAATCATAGAGGTATTTTTGAATCACATGGAAAAGGAGAGCAGAGAATTGAAAGTGAAGCGTTTCAGGAAGATGTTTATGAAATAAATGTATCTGTCACATATGACAATAATAAACCTTTGAACGATCCATCTAATGAATATGTTGAAATTTCATCTGACGAGGATGGCAAGGGTCAAAGATCTAAAGAGGAGCCTGACTTTGATTCTAATTCTTCATAAAAAGAAGATATTTTTGATTTACAATTAAGTGATGATAGCGATTAATTTATGTTTGTAATTGAATATTAAATTCAACAAATAAATTATTTTCTTTTCAATATATTGTGTAAAATATTGAATTCAAATTGTTATATTTCTAAAAAATTCAATCAAATATGAATTTTAGGTTGAAATATGCCACCATAGAGAAAACAGAATATAATGCGAGCAAGGTTCAGATAACGAGTCAAAGGTACTTACTGTCCAAGTGAAGCATCACATTTTGTAGCTAGAACTGAATCACCTCCTCCCCCTCCAGCTACCACACTTACCGATGTGGCATCACCTTCTGTGCCTGCTACTATACCATCCACCACCTTTACATCATCCACTACCCCTATAGTGACAGATATATTAGGGGTAAATGATGCGGATGAAGGAGGCGGCTGTCAACCTGGAGCTGAGGAACTTGATGGAAGAACTTTCATCATAATTGTAATAATCTGTAAGTGAAAATACATGAAACACAATACGTTTATAATTAAGTTATAGGTTTAAATTTTAAAAATGGTATAAAATTATTTGTTTTTATATTAGGTTGATTCTGTCTGGACCGTGCTCAAGAAACATGACATCCAAATTTAATGAGAAGATTGATCTTGAGGGTTATGTATGGAATAATATCTCTCAAACCACAAAGAAATTTTACTATCAGGAGTTTGAGGTACAAAAAATATTATTTTATTTTTAAATTGATTTTAATACATTAATTATTCATTATAAGTATTTATCAAGTGTTTTTCCTTTTGTTTTAGAAAGAATTTGTTTGAGATTATGAATTTAACGTGGTCATTAATAAAGTATGGTAGAGACAAGCATGTACATGTTATCGAGATTTTGTTGGTGCGATACACAAGGCTGGTATACAACTGCCTTATATTTATGAACAAATATGGAATCATTGGCAGCAGTATTGGATATCACCTGAGGCAATGTCCATTTTAGAGTGTAATTCTACCAACAGATATGGAGGATCGGGGAGAAAGAGTCTTCCCGTATATATGGGAGAATTTATTACCCACCACAAGCATACAGAGAGATTTATAAGTATTTACACTTTACTTTATATTCTGATTTTTACTTTGCTGTATTTCAATTTAAATTGATGTGTGAATTTTGGATTGAAAATATGTGTATTATGGAGAATGATAATGTTATAAATGTCTGGTGTCATATATGGCTATGTTGTTGAATTATTTTCTTTGTTCAACAAGGGGTAAATATCATACAAATAGGGGAAACTCTATTGAAATTTTTATAAATTCTAGTTCACTTATAAAATTTTATTCTTATACAGGAAAAGTTTATAGGCATGAGGCCTACACCTCGTCAACTCTTTTTGTACGCTCACACTAAAAAGCAGCATGACGATGTGACGTTCATCAATACCTGATGTAGAGAACTAAATGTATGTCAAATTTATGGTTTAATATTTATGCATAACAATTATGACTTACTAATATAAACATTACCTTATGATAGGACCAAATATAAGAAAGCATTCAATGATAGTCTCAGCAGTTTAAAGACGTTGATGAGACTTAAAGTTATCTTCATGCAGTGGGTGGTAGGGACCGTTGTGGAAGGATATTCGGTTTAGGTTCATTTGCGAACACATGTTATTCGCAATCCTTCACGTCATTTATAGCAACATCTATTAGGCAACCAACAACTAATGAAATCCATGAGCTTCAGAGCAGAGTGCAGACATTGACAACTCAATTACAACAATCAATGGAGTCCATAGCTTAGCTTCGTAATGAGATGGATGAGTTGAAGGGGAAGGATAACACCTCATCACACCAATCAAAGCATCTGCGATCACTAAATCAATAGTATGCTTGTAGTTATTTCATTTGAATTACAAATACTTATTATATACAATTTAATGTTTTTATTATCAATTAAGATAGTTTTAACTTTATATCATCAATCAACTTTCTATTTAAACAAATTCAATGTATAAACAAATTAAAATATTATGCATAGATAATTCATAAATGTTTAAATTATGCATCAACTATAAGATTATCAAATAAAATTTAATGATGGGATTTAAAAAAATTACTGACGAAAACCAAAAGTGCATCGGTAAAATCAATTCTATTTGCCGATGGAAAATAATAAACCATCGGTAACTCGTCGCCAACTTTACTGACAGGATTTGTAGCAGAATAACTGTCAGTATACTCACCGATGAAACAAACATAATCCTCGGTAATGTTGTAATAAAATTACCAACGAAATAACCAATACTGTCTGTAAATTTGTCGATAGATAAATTTTGACTGTCGAAAATTTACCGATGGTTAACCGCACACACAACTGTTGGTATATTCACAGATGATTACATAAATTGTTCGTTGGTAAATTTACCGATGGACAGTTTGTTATCGGTCAGAAATTATTACCTACGACAGTTTTTACGACACCTTGGTTTGTTAGTAAATTCCATCACTAAACTATCTTCCCGATGGAATGTTTAGGTTTTCCGTCGGTAATATCTATCGCTAAGCGGCATTTTTCTTATAGTGCATGAGGTTTTGCAAATGAAGCTTCAACTTGCTTATAGCATAAACATTTGAATCACAAATCTAAAGAAAGAATGATTAGATTAATGAAGAATGAAATCTTTTCAAATTTGGATTTTATTAATCTTGGCATTTGTGTGGATTGTATTAAAGAAAAACATATAATACACAGTTGAAAAAGAAGCCACAAAAAGCAAACAGCTCTTTGAAATTATACATACTAATATATATGGCCCTTTCAATCTTCCATTTTATAGTGGAATTTTTTTTCATCACGTTTATTAAAGAATTTTCAAATTATAGTTATAACAATTTATTGTATGAAAAAACTCATTTTGAAAGATAATTAAATAGAATTGTGAAAATTGTTAGATCTAATAGGGGTAGTGAATCTTAAAGGGGATATAATGAAACTAAAAAAATATGTTGATCTATTTGCTAAATTTCTTTAAAAAGCGTAAATTATGTGCTTAATACATAATGCTAGGTTTATTATAATAAAACGGTGTAGCCAAAAGGCATAACTGTATTCTAATGGACATGATTATGAGTATGATGAGTTATTGTTCATCACTCTTATCATTTTAGATGTATTTTTTAAAAATTATCTTGTATTTATTAAATATTGTTCCTAGTAAAACAATGCTTATGTTGGCCCTCATATTTTTTCTCTAGTTAAGCATGATTTAAATGAATTTTGGGGTTTTGATCGATTTAATTTTTTGAGTTATTATTATATTAATGTTAGAAAGATTATATGACATGGGTTAATGGAATTAAAGTACTAAGGTTATAAGGATGTTCAAGGGCATTTTTGGAAGACCACTTAAGGGTATAAGACTATAAGCTTATAAGGAAGGGCAAAATGATAAATTTAGAATCATTAATGGCAAAATCGAAATAAGAAGTGTTGGCTTGCTTTTAAGGAAGAGGCAAAAACGTGATTTGAGGATAGAAAGAAGAAGAGAACACAGAAAATGATAAAAGAGAGTTAAGTGTTTCGGTTTTTGTAAGGAAAGAAGGAAGTAGACTTAGGGTACTTCATTTCTTAGTGTTCAAGAGAAAATTTAAAGTTGTTCAAGAAGGAAAAAAGGAAGGGGAGGATTAGAGCTTCCATTAGAGCTAACAATCTCACTATTTGGTGAAGATTCAAGGTAAGTTTGATTTTATTCTTTTGGATTTTTAGAAGGGTTTTGGTTCATAAAGCTTAAGAAATGTATGGGTTTAAGAATTCTAGGATCAATTTTAGCGAATATGTTTTGTGGGTTCTCCAATTTGAATCCCTTTTGAATGAGAATTTTGTCTTTGATAAAAGGAAATCAGAGACAAGAAGAGCAAAAGTAGAGGCATTTTTTAGTAATGTTTCAAGCAAGGAAATCAAGGTAGGTTATGGTTTTATAACTAAGTGATAAGCCATTAATGTTTTCTTTTAAATAATGGAAATAAATTATTTCAATTATTTCATGAATGAACTTTATAACTCTTTGAATGCTTTGAGAATGTGTTATGTGTTTGGTATGAGCATATTGTGTTGATGAATTATGAAAAGATTGTACAAATGATTTTGAAAAGATACTATGTTTGAAAAATCAAGTTTCAAAAACGTGCCATTTTGGATAACAAGTTTACAAGTTATGAAATACATGTTATGTGGGCTTGGTTTGATCCATTCTATATGTCAAGTGCACTTCGACTAAAAACTTCTCCCGCCTGCCCACTAGTGGCATGGAACTCCTTCATGGATTTCCTCATATTTACGACTACACAAAACCACCATATGGGATTGTGTTAATTCGTTATGTTCACTACTACACAGGCCCATTTCATGAAAATGTGTTAGTTTGTTCTTTTTATGGACCTTCCAAACCATTTTGACGTGTTTATGTGCTCATGATATGTTGACAAGATGGATGCATATCTGATTTGCATTATTGAGAATTTGGTTAAGAATTTGAGAAATATGTGCTTTGTGATTCAATGTGAATTTTTGCTACAATGGAAATAAGTATTTAAATGGTTTTGCTTGTTACTGGTTATAAAATTGTTACCCACGAGCTTTTAAGCTTACCCCCTTTTCATCCCATCTTCAAGTGAAGAAAATGAGATCGAGTAATCAAGAGTCGAGGCATCATTCTACTTTTGCAATGTTTCTGTATATTAAGTTATATTTTGTAAAAGCAAGACTTTAGATGCATTTTGAGAATTATTAGGTTTGGTATCTTTTTTAAATTGGATTTTGATCCCAATGATGTAATATGGCTTGGAATGTCATTAAAGCTTTGTAAACTCCTATCTGTTGTTAATGAATTATGAATTGTGAAGAAGTTATCAACTTGAGATAACTTGAGATTATGAATTATGAATTGTTGTTGGAATTAGGTATATTTTGAAGAAGTTATCAACTTGAGATGATGGCTTTTGAGCATGAATTGTGGATACACACACACACTCACGCACACACACATATAAGTGAGATATTATGGAAAAAGGAAAGATAAGATTTTTATGAATGATGCGAATTAGTTATAAGGAATGAGTCAAATGAGTAGAGATTAGGGAGTTTAATGAAGTAAAGTTGGTAGTTGAATGGTTATGCTCATGACCTTCCAAGTTGTACATTGCAAATTTCAAGTTTTTCATAAGAGTCAAATTAGGTTTTTAACTTCAGCAGAAAATCTAGATTGATCTAGGCTGAATTAGATAAAGTTGTCTTCTTGAAAGTTGTAGCTTATCTTTCTAGCTTTCCATTGATATAAAGTATGAAATTTTTAGAAGATGGAGTTGAGAGATATGATTATTAGAAGTTTGTGATGTTACATAGGATGGACATTCTGGACAGCTATATTATTTTGAAATCTTGATCCTTATAGAGGCAGAAATTGTTTTAAAGTTCTATATAAAAGTTGTAGATCTAGAAGTCTTCTTTAAAACGGTCTAAGAATAACCTTAATCCGATATTTGTAGTGAAAGTTATGCCTATTTTACTAATACAGGTCGAAAGAAGAAAAACAGGGAGGGAGAAGTCGCAATTGTGAAAAGTCACGATCGCGACTCTGCGGACTTGCATGAAAGTCGAGATTGCGCATCGTGCGTGTAGATCGTGATCGTGCACTTGCACGATCGCTACCCATTGATCCCCCAAGCCTGAACATGTTCCACTCTTTTGACTATAACTTTGTCGTCTGACCTCCAAATGACCTAATTTTTAAAGCGTTAGATTTCTAACACATTCCTCTATCTCTTCATAAAAATTAATAGCTTTTGGCATTTATTTAAAAAATATTGATTGAATCAAAGGGTATTAGTTGGAAGAGTATGAATTAGATATTTTACTGAACATGCTTCAGTATTTTGAGGATATCTTGATCTATGGAGCTCCAAATGAGATGATTCTTATTTCTAAATAAACTAGAGAAATAGAGTTACAAATCCTCTGAACAGATTAAATTTTAATTTAGTTTCTAAGACTATCAATTTCAGGATGAAAGTTGAGTATAGTGTACTATTTCAATTTAATAACATTCCGAAGATGTGTGGGCTATAACTTTTATATTTTTACACCAAATTGAATGATTTCAGTGTTATTAGAAACTTAAGACAATGGTGAACAAATGTTCTGAATAAGTCAAACTGAAATTCCAGTTGAAAGTTTTCCAAAATATGTTCAAAAATAAGAGAAATGAGTTCGTTTTTTATGTTTGACTAGTGTGGGCACGCCACCCATATGGGTTGATGGCTAATGAGGATTCATTGAAACAACCCTACAAGGTAATACACACGCTCAAGTCTTATGATTTTTTAACGCGAGAGTTGGGCTCCAGAATCGAGGACCAACAATAATAACCTGTACGCTTACAGTTGGGATTTGAGTGCGTTTCTATTTTATAACTCATCAATAGTCATGAATTTCCCTTTTATAGTAAGCCAAATGATGAAAGAAGCTCAAGGGGGGCTTGTTGGATACAAGAAGCATTTGTATATGTTCTTGAGGGAGTTGTGCTCCTCTATACTTTAACTTCCTTGTTTTTCTCAAGTATAAAGTTAAACAAGAAGTTCATAGTTACCTTATTAGTAAAAGTCTAAAGTATGATTCCTTATTGACTAAGCTTGCCTCAACTTTTGCATTTACTAGAATTGCTTTCTTTAAGTATTGAAGTTCTTGAATCATATCTGGGGGACCATAAGGGTTATATTTTTCTAACCTGAATGATGTGTTAGGTCGTTCCTTATCACATGAGAGAATTCCATTTTGAAAACTCTCCTCAAGTTTATGTTTCATGGTCCAAGACAGGTTATACGTAGGGTGTATTCTCTAAAAAATTTTATCTTTAATATATTAAGCATGCACCCACTTTGCCCATAATGCCTACCTTTTCCTTTAGTAACCTCCAAATCTTTTTATCATAAACATGTTATTGAAGATTCTCAAAAAAATGACTCCTACCACTTTCTTCTTTGGGTCGGCGATTTTCCTTCCACTTGACCTTAGTCTTAGCTCCTCTTATGGCATTATCTGGTTATATAAATTTCCTTAATATTCTATCCATTATCTTTATGATGCTTATTTGGAACATTATATGTGATGGCCAATATACATATAGCTAGTTTAAAACAAAGTTGATAAGTTGAGCTCTCCTATATATGGAAAGATTTTTGCTTGACTGGCTCTGAAGTCTTCCGTAGATTTTCTTTATTAATGGATAATATTTAGTAAAGGTTGGTTTCTTGGAGGAGATGGGAATCCCCAAATACTTAAAGGGTAGTATTAAGGCTTATAAAAATCAAGAACTATAATTCATCTTGATGAGAGCTTATTCATAAATATATATTTCTCTTCTTTTTATTGTTTGCTATCCCTAAACTTTCCTTGAAGATGTTAATTCCATTCGTTAGGATGATAAGAGAGCTAGGCTTAACTATGTAAAATATGATCAAGTCATCTACTAAGGAGAGGTTAAAAATTTTAGCTTCCTACATTTGATATAGTAGTTAAAGTGCTTATCTTGGCCAATCATTCGCCTTAAGAGCCTCATTAGCACCTTTATATTTATGGTAAAATGAGGTCTCCTTGGTACAATCTCCTTACTCCGTTGATGGTTTTTCTTTGCTCTCCATTAACAAGCACTTTATAAGAAATAGTTGAAAAGTGTTACCATATCCAATCTATAAAAATTTAAGGAAATTTAACATCCTTGAGTGTATTCAACTTTCAATCTAAATAATCGAATACCTTATTGAAATCTACTTTGAGGTACAATTACCTCTTGAATGCTTTTTAGTGTAACCTTTTAAAACATCTTGAGTGATCAATATATTATCTTGAATCTCCCTTTCTTCTAGAAAAGTTCCTTATGATGCTTCACTTGATTTGCTAAGACCTATTTAAGCCTCTTTATAATGAGTTTAAAGATTATTTTCTAAATAAAGTTACAACATGCAACATGTTTGTATTCCTTAATGAACGTAAAGGATTATTTTTAAGGATTAAGCATAAATGTGGCATGTTTAGCTCTCTTAACATTTTCTTATTCTAGAAGAATTCAAGAGTAGCTAGCACTGTTATCTCTTTTGTATAGTTTAATGTTTCAATAAAGAAATAGTTATTTAGGTTATCAGGCCCTAGTTCCCTGAGAGGCTTGAAAGAGTGCATATCCCTTTCTACAACCCTTTCTTTAAATGTTTGGAAATTAATCCAACTTCCATTGGAGGGATGATGTGTTAGATAACGGAGTTGAGAAGTTGCTCTAACAAAGTGCATTCTATTGGAGCTCTAATGAAAAATAAGAAAATACCTTTTGAAGGATATCCTATTATATAATGAAGTTTATACTATCACCTTCTAAGACTACCATTCTATTAGTGAGGATTTTTGTAAAAATATATATGTGGAAGAAAATTGAATTTTTATCCCCATCCTTAAGCCAAATGACTCAGATCTTTAAACCAAAAACGGAATGATTAAATCAAAAGCTAGAAAGTGTTTTTCTAATGCAATTTTCTTCTCCTTTTGAAGCTTTAAATATGTAGAGGATTGATTGAACTCTTGCTAGTTTCTCCTTTAGCTTTCTAATTGGCTAAATGATTTTGCCCACTCTCTCTAAATTAAAGCACTTAAGCTCATCCTTTACATTGGCAAGCTTCCTCATGCATATATACATGTTGTGACCATGAATTTTAGCTTTAAGTCCTTAAAGGATAAATTTGTTAAAGCCCACCATATCTATAAGAAAGTTATTGAATCTAAATGGGTGTTCACCTCTTGAAAGGGTCATTAGAAAATTGAACTATCATAAGTGATTGATCATTATCAAGGTATTAGTAAAAGAAACCTTTTTGTTCAAAATTTTTTAAAGCTAATGATCATTAGCCATTACCCTATCATTACCCTTTTAATTATTACTTCAAGTAAACAAATTACTGCTCACTTTGAGAGCCACCACCTATATTTCAGCCACATATTCATTAAGGTCATTAGTATGGTTATAAAGACATAAATTGCCTTTAGCTTCATAAGGTTGAAGAATGGTGATGAAATCTCCAAGGATGATCTAAGGTGCCCTCATATTACTCGTAATATATCCAAATCTTGTCCAAAAGGGTGTTCTTTGGAAGTTATAGTTGAAATCATTCATGAAAGATATGAAACATGTTTCCCTACTTTATTTATTTTAATGGTTGAGATATGTTGGCTCAATACTGATGCACAAGTAACCTCTATTCTCTCCTCATTATACACTATAACTACCTTACTGTAATGGTGGTATTAGTGATTAGTTAGCATCTTCCGCTTTTTGGTTTAGGAAGCTTAATTGCTTGTAGTTTTCTTCTTTCAACTTGGTTACCGAGATGAAAAAAAATCAAAGGGTCGTTATTATTTATAAAGTTCCTTACTGTTAATTATTTAGAGGGAAAATTTATCCCTCTAACATTCCAAGTGATGATGATCATGATGTTGAGGAAGTTAAAGAGCTCTTCTTCTTCCTATTAGACCTTTTTTAATATAAACTTAAAATCACTAATGGTGACCTCTTATTATTCACTTAGAGATTTGCAAGTTGCTGTAGAGTATTCATCCTGATTCATTAATTTATCCTCTAAAGGTTCAAGTTCTTTTGATTGCATTCTCATGTTTGCAGGGGATCCCACCTACTTATTCTTAAGAACACTTTAGTTGTCATCTCCTACATTAGAGTCCAATTGAGTTTTTTTAGTAGAACCGAATCTACTAGTCTGTACATTACCAATGGCCTCCTACATTGGTGAGTTAACCTTTGTTTCACCGATCTCCCCTTCCTCTTTACTATCTTGTATCAACTTATGAGAATTTGCTTTTAGGTGTAATGCATATGTAAACTTTATAGAATCTTCGACTAGTTCAAAATCATCATTAATCAGTGAAGATTCAGGTAAGGCAGTTAGGGTGTCCACTAATAGACATATTCAAGTGAAATTAATTTACTTGATGTTTATCATGACCTCATTTATATATAGTCATTTCCTTATAAAGCTTGTGAGTTAGCTGAGACCTTATGTTGCATAGTACTTAAAGGGGACCCTATAAATGCTCATCCATACTAAGACATGATTTTAATTTAACTTATACAGTTAAATGCTTGGATTCTAGAATTGGGGGAAAAAGTGGATGATTGTTTACATGGTAGGGGCTAACTCCTAAGATCCTCTTGACTTATGTAGAATTCCTAAACCTAAATAGGCAAATGTTCTCTTTATTAGCCAAGACTTCTTATAGACTTTATTTTTTCACGTGAAAGTTTCCCCATGATTTTATAACCAGGTTGGGTGGGAATTTATCCATTAAAAAAAACCACAAGAATACCATTCCATTTTGAAGCATTTTTTTTAAGAAAGTATAAAGGAGTGGAAACTATTGAATTCTTAATTGATATTACAGGAAGAAAATAAAGGAGTTTAGTCTCTGACTTAGCTTCTTCCATTACCTAAAGTTAGGTTCTAAAGTTAAGCGGAGTAGAGAAAGCAGGCTGGCCTTAAGTAGGGAAGAGGGTAGGGTCTTAAACCAAGGCTAAACTTTAAGGAAGTGTTGATAGCGCTAAAAGATGGGTTCTTTGGCAAAGGGAGTGAAGAATTCCTAGAGGGGTTGCAGCGGGCTCAACATATTCCAAAAATGAAAGAACAAAAAAGATGTCAGGAAAGGATGAAGTAATAAGAAAGGAGCTAGGCAGTAAGGAAAATAACAAGGAAAGGATAAGAGTCAATATCCAGGTGGATGAAGATGGAGTTGAGTTCTTGCAAGAAGTAAGAGTATGGGGAATACATAACAAAAAAATAGAGGGGACTAGAGATATAAACAAGGGCAACTCCTACGGTAACTAGCAAAGTGAATCTAGGAAAGTAAAGAGAAGATGAGGTTTTATATAATGGAGAAGAACCTAGAAATAAGAGGAAGATTAGGAGCAAGGTAGAAGCACAAGCTAATGGCCATAAAGTAGCATGCATTCACTAGAAAGGCTAGAGAGAAGCATAAGCCTTTCTCCCAACATAAGTATCAGTATTTTCTAAGGCTATAATGTTGTTAGGTTATAAACACTTAAATTTGCCTAATTTTAATTAAATTGGTTTTTTATTCCAATTCTATTTTGAATATTTCATTATATACTTAATGTTCATAAAAAGATTAAGGTTTTAATTTCGATTTCAAATTTCAAATCAATAACAATTTAATTAAATTATACAATTAAAGCTTGCTCTGATACTACTATTGAGAAATCGGGTCGAGATTTGATCCTACATACAGTG
>JANKYF010000006.1:56760263-56775238 GCA_029829435.1 Erythroxylum hondense
AAACCTAAAAAAAAAATATAAACATAGCCTAAAATCTATTTAATTTGGGTCAAATCAAGCTAAATCAAACCGAAATGGGTACTTTTGTCATAAGTAATAACAATTAAAGTATATTATTATATATTATATATTATATTGTTTATATTTATTTTACTTTTTATAATATTGAGAAAAAAGATATATCATATACGCAGAAAATAGATACGAAGCGTCATTGGACTTTTCACTTTCGTCTAACATAATACGATTGCGCCAATCCTTTAGGACTTTTTACCTTCCCTCTGGTCTTCATATGACGTTGTGAATGCCAGAAAGAGTTAGTGTTGGTTTAGCATTTAGGTGTTGTAGCGTTCAGGTGTAGCTGATGTTATAGTGTTCAGGTGTTATTGATGCTTCCTTCGTTCACGTCAGGTGCTGCTGGTGCTTCGTTCACATCAGGTGTTGCTAGTTTCACGTCGTTCATGTATAGGTGCTGTTATGGTACTTAGTTCACGTAGTTCACGTCAGGTGCGATGGTTATTGGTTTCATATCTTTCACGTATAGGTGCTGCCCTGCTTGGTTAACGTTGTTCACGTATATGTTTATTGTCTTCTCTGAACCTCATACACCGGTCTTCTCTAATAATCCTAGTTTTTGAAGTAAATTAATTTATGTTCTAAACCATTTTTTGCTTAAGAGATGTAAACGTATAAATGGAGATTTTTATTGAGATCTTGGTGGAAACTAAATTAGAAGAAATAAAGTAAGTTGCATAAAAGGTTACGACTTGTTAGTAATATATGGTTGCTTTGATGAAATCCTTAGGGCTTTGTATCAGTAGAAATAAATACATGGTTGCTTTGATGAAATAAAATAAATTAGCAGAAATAACTTATTTTCACATCTCTAATTCTTTATATGTGTTCTTGAATTCTTTGAAATCCGTAGGGCTTTGTAATTACAATTTTTATTTTTATATTTTTAATAAATTGTATATGTAATGTTTCTTGGTTGTTAACATATTCTATATTGTATATATTACTTTGATGAACATTTACCTATCAATCGATAAGACATATTCTATATTTTATATATTACTTTGATGAGCAGTTACCTATCAATGGATAAGAAAGATAGACATTGGATTACTTTTCCCATATATAGTGATGAATTTATGATTGTAGTTGATCGTTTTCTTGAAAAAACTTTTTCTAAGATGGCTAATGGGAATGAAATTTCTTGTCCATGTAAGAAATGTTGCAATTATTATTGGTATATAAGAAATATTATATATGATCATTTGATTGTTGATGGATTTGCTCCATGATATGATAGTTGGGAATTGAATGAGGAAGGATCAACTAATACAAATATGCATATGAATGATGAGAATGAATTTGATAGAAGATCTATGCATGATAATATAGATGGATTACTACTTGACACGTTTAGAGACATAGATGAATATCTCAATAGTTGTGAAGAAGTTATTAATGGTCTAAATGCTGATGCGAAGAAGTTTTATAAGTTGGTAGAGAAAGGAAAACAAGAATTATATCATGGTTGTCAAAGTTTTTATAAACTTTTTTTCACAATTTGACTGTATCTTTTTAAGTGTACCCATGGAATTATTAATGTAGCTTATACCAATCTCATGGGAATACTTAAAGAGGCCTTTCCCAGAGCAAAGCTTCCTAAATCTTTTAATGCGACAAAGAGTGAAGGATTTAAGAACTCATTATGAAAAGATACATACATGTCCAAATGATTGTATTTTATATTGGGGAAATGGTGTATCTAGGTGGAAACAAAGCTGTAATAGTGAAGATAACAAAGATCAGGTGAGGCAAATATTTCCAGCTAAGGTGGTCAAATATTTTTCATTAAAATCAAGGTTATAACGTCTATACATGTGTCTAGAATTAACTGAATTCATGAAATGGCAAGATAAGGAGTGTCCCAAAGATGGTAATTTAAGGCATCCTGCCGATGGACAAGCTTGGAAAGACTTTGACTCATTGTATCCTAATTTTGCACGAGATCCTCTTAATGTCAGATTAGCTCTTACCACTAATGGATTTAATCCTTTTCGCACAATGAGTGTTTCACATAGTACATGGCCCATGATTTTAGTAAACTAGAACTTAGCACCATGAAAATGTCTGAAATCAGAAAATTTGATAGTGTCTTCAATTATACCTAGCTAGACTTCTCTTAGAAAGGATATTGATGTTTTTTACAACTTTTGATTAAAAACTGACAGAGTTGAGGGAATTTTGGATGTAGACATATGATGCTTCAACCAATAAATCATTTAAGATGCGTGCAGTCTTGTTATGTACAATTAGTGACTTTCCAGGATAGGCAATGTTGTCTGGATGGAGTACAAAGGGAAAGTTAGGGTGCCCTAATTGTCATTATGAAACTTGCTCGTAATATTAAAAGCATAGTAGAAAGACTTGTTATCTCAATCATCGGAGATTTTTGGATAAAAATCATCCTTGGAGGCTCAACAGGAGATCATTCAATGGTGATATAGATTTCAGAGAACCACCAATTCCTCTATCAGGGTCTAATGTCTTGGAACTTATTAATGGGTATCATAATGTGTTTGGGAAGGCAACTAAACAGAAAACACCAAGCAATAATATTTGGAGGAAGAGGTTTATTTTTTTTAATTACCTTACTGGAAGTATAACGGGTACCGACATAATCTTAATGTGACGCACATTGAGAAAAATGTATGTGATAGTATTCTAGGAACTTTGTTGGAGATTTTGGGGAAGTCAAAAGATCATCTTAATGCAAGGTTTGATTTGAAAGAAATGGGGATTAGAAAAGATTTATAGCCTATCAAAATAGATGACTCTCGTGTGTCACTAGCCTGGACTTGCTTTTACATAACCCCAAAGGAGAAAGAAAAATTTTGTTCATTTTTGAAGAATGTAAAACTAACACAAGGTTATGCATCAAATATTGCACGATGTGTTGATGTTAGTAAGAAAAAAACTATCAAGATACAAAAGTCACAATGCTCACATTATTATACAACACTTACTCCAATTTGTTGTCAGGAAAACACTACTAAAAAAGTTTACAGTTGTTTTGAGTAGATTAGGTGCTTTTTTCAAAGGGGTATGTGGTAAATTAATTAAGCCAGTGGATCTTGAGCATCTGGAGAAGGAAATTGTGGAAGTACTATGTCAACTTGAAACAATCTTTCTACCTTATTTCTTTGACGTCATCGTTCATTTACCTATTCATTTACCAAAACAAATCAAATATATTGGACCAGTGTATTGCTACTCTATGTACTTTGTTGAGAGGTATTAGGTAGGTTAAAAAGATTTGTTTGTAATAAAAGCCAACCAGAAAGGTCTATTGCCGAAGGATACTTAGCTAAAGAATGTGCAAATTTTTTTATGTATTTATATGTTTCATGAGGTGAGGAAAAAAATATAATAGGCATATGAAACACAATGACAATGCAAATCTTTTTAACGTATCTTCTTCATTTTTTTCCAAAAGTTGTGCATCCTATTGGAGGCAAATGGAAAAGGAAAGGCCAAGTGATAAGTTTAGCCTTAAATACATTACATCAAACTTGTCGATACATTTTATTTAATTCAAATGACAATGAAGTTGAGAAGTTCATTAAGTAAGCTACACATACATTATGTATCGATCTTAAGATCATTTTTTTTATTCCCATCATATTAATTAGCATATTTCATTCTTTTTAGGGAGCATTAAAAATTGAAAGAGGCAAGCACTAAAAGAAGTTAATAAGCAAGGGCACAATATCATTCCAATAAGTTTCCTTAATGGTTTCAAGATAAGGTGATATCTTGTAATGATAACCTAAGTCATATTTGTTGGTTTTCCAAAGGCCTTAACAACGTGGAAAAGAGATATTTAGGTTATGTTATTAATGGATACAAGTTTATGACTAAAAAATGGGATGCGAGGTGTAAGTGTCAAAATAGTGGAGTCTCTTTGACAACATTAACTTTGAGTTTTGCAAGTTCTAGAGATCAAAATCCAATACTTGGAAATGTGACCTACTATGGAGCAATAGAGGAAATTATTGAAGTCGATTAGTGGGGCCAATTCAGTATAATGTTGTTTAAATGTTGTTGGTATCAATAGGAGAAAGACAATTATGGGCTTACTCGAGTAAACTTCAAAAAGTTATGTTATATGAATGATTCTTTTATATTTGGAAGCCAAGTTCATCAAGTGTTTTATGTAGCTGATTGTTTTGAGGAAGGTTGTCATTATATGGAGAAGAAGGTATTGGGGAGAACCAAATAATTGTGTCAGTGATTTCTTTTCAAATAATGGTGACATAGACCCTAATTGGTCTAGAGAAGATTTGCCTTTAGGCATTATGGACATACCTCCATATATCTTAAATATAGAGAAAAAAAATGATGATGATGAAGATGATTTAGACTTTGATGACACTGACTAGGATTGGATGGATAGTGATCAATAATCTTTTATAGAAGGTCCTTATTTATTTTTCGTTCTTTATTAAAAAGATAATTTTTGTTACTATATGTTTAAATAAATACTTTACTAATCTAATTATTTATATATGGTTGTTAACAACAATATTCTTTATTATTATAGGTCTTCACAATGAAAAAAAGGAAGAAGTAAACATGTGCAACCAAATTTGTTGCACCAGGGTCTATGGCTAATTTTGTAAGAAAGCAACAAAAGAAGACTTGTGCTTATGAAATAAAAGATTCATCTAATATGTCATATAGAGAGGAAGAGCATTTGGAAAATAGTGAAGAGCAATGCCAATTTATCAAAGAAAAGGTACATGTTTTCTCATTTTCTTTAGTAATATATATATATATGATTATTCTAATAGTAAATTTGGTTTGTATAAAGTTGCCATATATATATGTGTGTGTGTGTATGTGATTATCCTACAGTTAAATTTATTTTCTTTCCACTAGTTTTCATTGTGATAATTTTTAATAGAAAGGAAAGGACCAATTATATAAGAAGAATGGCAGACCGCAACTTTTATGCCCTTCAAGTAGTATTACTGACTTTTTAAGGTGGAAAGAAAAAAGACACTTGTAGAGGAACAACCATAAGAGGAATAAGTAAGTGGAGGGGATGAAATACATAAAAATATAGTAGAAGGCGAAGCAGGGGAAGCAATTGTTGAAGAAGATTCTACTTTTCTCAGGTGGAAAGAATTAATAACTAAAATGATGGAACGACAATCTAAACAGCATGAAGATGTAGTAGAAGGAAATGGATATGATATAAGTATAGATATGGAAAAAATTGCTACTACTCAATGCAAAGGTAACCATATATTTAACTACTTTAAAAAAAATTCTCTTCTATATATTAATATTAATAATTATTTTAAATATAGAATTTATGAAGAAGAAGGGGAGAGGTCCAACTTTGCTTAAGGATGTTCATACAAGATCCATGGAACAATGCAAACTAATTTTTTTTCAATACTCTTGATAAGCCGATTGGTCCAGATGAGAAGACATTGAATGAATTCACATTTTTCTTGGGTACTGTAGCTTGTAAACAAAATATTGCACCCCTAAACCATGTTAATTGGCGACAGATTTCTAAAGAACCCATTTGGGAATATGTTAATGTAAGAAATCATTATCTTAATGCTCCTTTCAATTTTGATTTATAACATTTAAATGAGTATTTATTAAATTATAGAATAGATATATTCTACCATTAGAAGGTAAAGAATGGACTTTGAAAACTATTAGAGATGCATGGAGAATTGACAAGTGTAGAGTGAAGCAAAATCATTTCAAATAGTATATGATAGATGCAGAAAAAATGGTCAATCGTCCTAACTATATAAGCTAAGAAGTCTTTGAGCATTTCATTACTTATTGGAACCTCCCACATGTGAAGGTAAGATAATTATTATTACTTTTTACAAATTAGTTAGATATCAATTAGTTACATGATATCTAACTAATATAATGATTTAATGTGTAGCAAATTACTAAAGCAGATACTCAAAATAGAAAACAACAAACTGAAATGCACACAACACAACTGGTCCCATGAGCTTTACAAGTATTTATGCTAAGTTGGTAAGTTCTCCAATGAGTTATAATCTATTAAGAAATTGCTTTAATTTTCTAAATTATTTCTAAATTTTAATTAACAATTGTTTTCGTAGATAGCAAAATGAAAGAGAAGATAAAAACTCTACTCTTTAATGCTAAAAGGTATATTGGAACTTATAAAAGAAAGCCTGGAAAAGTGTACAAGCAATCTATAAGGGAGAAATTTGTGAGTAATGATGGTTTTGTAATAATTTTCTATATTCTTGCTACTTTTGTTGAGATGCCCAAATTTATTGCTTATTTCATGTGTTTCTAATTCCATTTTCTTTGTTTTTTATATTGTTGATTTGTTCTTCTTATCGAAATGAGTTATTTCTAATATAATTTGAATTATACTAGGTTTTTTGTAATCATGTGTGGTGCTTGCATTCATTATTATGACTGCAAATTTTCTTTTGTAGGCTCGCATTGAAAAGTGCAAAAGGTAAATGATAGTGAAAAGCTTGATAAAGTTGTGACTGATTTAGGAGGTGATAAGGCCCGGCTATAGTAAATTTTTTAGAAGGGGTGTGAAAGCATCTACCATAAAAGGAAAAAAAATATGGTGAGTAAAGCCTTGTACAAAGTTCTTAATGAGTATTTGCAGACCATCAAGAATGCATGAGAAGAAGAGATGAACCAAAAAGTAAAAGTTGAAAAAGGAGAGAATGAGAAGAATTATAACAAGAGAAAGTTGAACGCTTGGAAATGAAAAGGCAACTAGAACAAGAAAATGTTGATAGAGAAGAAATGATGAAACAAATGTTCTCCCTCATTCAATCTTAGCTTGGGCAAGCTAACACTACTAACATAGACATATTTTGTAAATTGATTACACCTAGTCAATTAAGAAAGGAATTTTCTATTCCTCTAAACCATACATATCAACATAAAGAATATCAGGTAACTAATTTCCTTAATTCAGTGTTTTTGTACATCATCTTGTTATCTTTTTTTATGAGATTATTTGTTTATGTTCATGCTTTATGAATTTGTTCATAAAAAGAACTGAATCATTATGTTGATAGTTTTTGGACTGTATTATTTATCTTAATTAAATTGACATCACAATAAAGTAGTTAGTATTTCATTTTTTACATATATCAACCTATTTGTGAGCATAGTAGTTTTACAATTCTAATATACTTCTTGTTTCTTTCTTTCTTTTTTTATAAGATGGTGATGATTAGGAGTGAACAAAGAGGTACTTGGTGAAGGATTTTGGATAGCCCATACATATTAGTTTTGTTTAGTATTTAGATTAATTCACTTATATTCCATATGAAATGGTGGATGATTTTGTAGATGGATATTTTAGCTAGTGATTTTTTTACTTTCGAATTTTGAATATATTAAAAGATTGAATTTTACAAGTCCTTATGGATTACATATTTTATATGTATATATATGTGTGTGTGTGTGTGTGTGTGTGTGTGTGTGTGTGTGGTTTTTTATCATTAATTTTCCTTTGATAGTACGTACATAATTAAGACATACTTTAATATCTATATGTTTCTTTTAATGTCAATATAGATGATGTCTACATAATAACTAGAGCTTGATTTTACATTAAATAATATTGGTAACAAAAGAATAAATTGTTGCTTTTATCATTACAAATTGTTGCCTAAAATAATTTACTTTGTTACCTTATAAATACTTTAAAATGTTGCAATATTTATTTAATATTATTGCTATAGTTTGAAGCTAATGTGTTGCCTTAGTCAAAACTTAAAAAAAAAACCATTTTTTATTTTGTTGCCGTCACTTCTTGTAATGATATTATGTTGCCTTAAACTAAAGACAACAATAATTATACTTATAACAATGCTTTTCTTTGTTGTCTAAAACACTTTTTGCTGTAGTGTGATAAGCATTAATTTAAATTTACTTTGACGAAATGTAAAATAAAACAATTATTATTTTGAATTTAAAGCATTTTAAATTTAAGTTACTTTTTTAGTCTCTCTCCATCTAAAGGATTAAGTTTTATTCCATCTAAATTATTACGAAAGAAAAATCATATTTTAATTTTGTCATAAGTACATCTTAATTAAAATTTCAAAATAATTCATTTATCTTCGCAAAGTGTTACAGTATCTACTGCTTTGTTAATTTGCCCGTAAGGCTTTTTACATCAAGGTAATTATGATTTTAATTACCTTCTGATTGTAGTACTATCTATTCAGTATCTTCGCACAGGCATATACTTGATTTTTCATTAGATACAATGGAACCGCAGAACTAGGATTAGTCTATGATTTTGTGTTGACAGTACATGAGCAATAATAATGAAAAATTATATAAAAATATTTTATCCAATTTTTGTTTACAAAATCAGGGAGATCTTTCTCAACATCACCCCGATATTAACTAGATGGATTAACTTTAGCTGGCTTTTACCTGAGGGTCTTATACTGTCGTATTTGTTTTTGGTTGACAATTATGTATACTGAATAGATAGTACTGCAATCAGAAAAAAAATCCCGGAGGGGATGGAGCAACGGCAGGTGCTGGAGAGGGAGCGGGAGCGTCCGTAGTATTAGCAGTTAGGAAGCCGAATTTCTTGATGAGTTCGTTTGCGATCAATTCATTGGCTTGATCTGTTGGATGGTATTCATCCCAGAACACGTACTTGCTTCTGTCGTTGCACAATGTTGATACAGGAGTGCAGGTAACAGCAGGCCTAATATTTCCTAGGGAACAACATGGCCAATTTGAGTTACTAAATCCTGCAAACATGGGACCAGAGTCGATCAGGTCATTGGATATTCAAGTTCGGAAATTATGTCCTGTCAGACATATTTTCACACTTCCTTTTCATTTTTTCAGATAATCAGCTATTCAGCTGAATAGTGCTGTCATTTTCCTGAATCCTTAAAGATACAGGTAACAAAACAGTTGTTGACGGATGTGCGTGCTAGGCCGAAATAAGCAAATATTGGTTACTATGTGCAAAACATTTCTTACTTGCATCATTGCTAATTGTGACTCAGAAGATGCAATACATGCTTGTTGTCCTCTGATGAATTTTAACTAAATAGCAAAAGGAATAAAAATGTATTCACCGTATTTTAGCGGATTGGTGATCATGTCATTAACAAAATCATAAGCATCTCCAAATCTGAAGCTTGCATTGGGCAGTTGGCCTGATAACTTATCTGACAACTGGCTTGCAGCTTTGTTAAAGCTAATAGCTAACTCATTCGTCCTCTCTTGGCATGCCCCAGATGAACTCAAAACCCTTTGAAGTGGTATGCACCCCAGTGGACCTAGACCAAAGACCATCAGCTGTCTTGCTCCCAAGTTATGCAGTAGCTGTTCAACAACATCCCAGTTCAGAATTATTTTCTAGAAAACGAAAAGATTAAACTTTTTGGTCTCTAATCATTTAACTACCTTAAGTTGACCCTCAAGTGTTTCCATTAAATAGCTAACAAAACTCTCATCGGTGAATTTCCAAGAAGCGCTGTAAAGTGGCATCAAGTAATTGTTTATGAAATCATTGCTCCCAAGGGCAACCACATATTGAGCTTGTTGAAAGAAGGCCTGCGCTTCTTGTTGGCCAATTCTGTTCACAATAAGTTTTTGTATTCCCATATATAGTTCAATTTGCTTGTAGAGAGAAAACCTCTGAATCTGCAATATGTCATGGCATTTAGTTCCATAGTCCATGGTATAGAAAAAGAAAAGTGATACAATTGATCATGGTTGCAAGCTATGACTTACAAAGTGGGCACCAGTTTCGTTTAAAATACCACCTCCACTAGAAGCAAAATTCACCCCATTTTCCAGGACTACATCCTCTGTCAGAGACGGGTCCATGAAAGCAGGAGGCCTTGGTAGACCATCACTGTCGCCTGGACAAGTTCAGAGTTCATTATCTGCATCATTACTAGTCATAATCAACCAATACTGTGAAATTCAATTGGGGATTACCTATTATATCAGCTACTGTTCTGCCGTTAGTGAATCTCCCGTTAGGCAATCCATCGCCAAAATCAACACCATACCACGGTAAGCTTGGTTGAGCAAGACTCTTGGCCAGATACACATTATTACCAACATCAATAAGCGAATCTCCGAAAATGAACTGAATAATCTTGCATTGACACCCACCAATGGTTACTCCTAGGATGACCGCAGCTAGTGCAGCTAGGGTAGCCTCAAATTTCATGATTAACGGTATAAATTTTCAGGTCCTTCAAACTGTGCTATGTGTGCATGAGATACCAAAGTTAACATTTAAACATATGCAAGTTTAAATTCTTAAGGAATTTTTGAAACGTCATGCACCACGAAAGTTGGAACCAGAAAGGCATTGCTATGAGATACAAGAGAAGCATATTTTGATGACCTACTACAACTACCTTGGATTACATTTGTTACTTATAACGGCATTCCATTTCCAGGGCCTGGAGTGAAGCCTATACGTGCACGTAACCAGTTAGAGATGGTCCTTAACCTAGTTATATGAGCTTCAAATGCGGAAGCTTCCGTAAGCTAGAAGAGCAAATGAGATCGGACTTGGTTTCTGCAATGGTACCTTCATTTTCTCGGAATGAAGAAGAGAGATACAGTTGCATAGACTTTAACCATTCATTTAATCCTGCTTCGGATAGAAGATTCCAAGTACCCAATGTGAACATATACAGCAAGTTAAATTTATAGTGTTCCAAGTTGACTTAAGCTCAATGTTCTAATAATTGCAAAAACAACTTGATTTAGATTCATATGAAGCCGCAACTCAAATAGATAGCTGAACTTGCGAATGTCACTCATGTAATGTTGTATGATATCACAAGTTAATCATCGCTATAATTAACTATTTAATCGTGTTTAGTTCAATACGCTATGAACTTAGTTTATTGAGATAGAAATTGCTGAATTACGTCAGTTGTGTGAAGTAGGTGTTTTGGAATTCTTTGAAACGGAGAACTGGTAAACGCATACAAGTCTAATGACTCAAAAGAGCAAGTTTAGGTTCGGAGAGTCACCAGTAACTTCTTTCATTAAAAATGAAAAAAGTTACAATATTATATTATTATTATTATGTTTTGAACATTAAAATCTAGTCTAAACTGGATTTGAGTTAGTTTAGAAAGCATATAAGTTAAGTCCCAATCAAATTTTGGGCGGAATTCGAACTACCCTTTTAGATGGTTGGGTTCAGTTGAACTTCACTAAGCTCAACTTAACGTACCGCGTGATTTAAGATTATATTCTAGAATTGATGGTTTATATATTATATTGAGTCAAACATAAACTTAATCATATATGTAATGTTATTGAGCTACTTTTACTTGACTTATAATAAAAATTCTCAATTTTCGTTTTATGTTTCTATAAGATATTGTTAGAATGGACGTCACCTTGTTACTTATGTAAAGGATGATTTAAAATCTTATTTTAGTGAAGGCAAGATATAATTTGATAAAGAAAACATACACAAGAGGGGGTGAATTATGTGTGACTTTAAAAAAAATTGCAAGTTACTTTCAATTTATATAAAGATAGGGGGTTGGTTAAAATTTAAAAACAAACAGGAGCCTATCAAACGATAGAACCATGTTAAACAACATAAGCCTGTTAGACGATCAAAGCCTATTAAACGATAGGAACCTGCTAAACGATAAATCTTGTTAAAATAATTTAAAATAGAAGGCGTCTATTAAAACTAAAAAGAACATCTTGAAAGTTGAAAACATAAGGAGTCTATTATAAAAGTGAATGAGCCCCTTGCAAAAATGAAAATGCAAACAATATAATGTGAAAATTTAAAAGTTAAAAAGATAGAGGAAACGTAGTTGATTTATATTGATTCGACTTATAATCCAAGTTTACGTCCAGTCCTCAAGTATCCAATTTGAGTGTTTCACTAAAATTACAAGTAGTAATTTGATATGAGCCTCTTCAAGCTCACAAATACATATTTTTCAAAATTCTCCAACCTTCCAAACTAGTAATATTTAACTTGCCTCTATAAGCTCTCAATAGACGAAAATGTAATTTGCTCGATATGAGATTTAATGATCTCTCTCAAATAGATTTTTCACTTTCTAAAGTACAAGAGATTTGGCAATAATATCACTTTCAAAAGAATTGATGTTGTAGATGTATTTCAAGAATCGGAACTATTTTCGCAAAAGCAGGGGCTCTTCCTTAAGTAGGTATTTCTTTCAACTAGTCGTTGCTTCACTTGCATCCTTATTCAACTGGATAGATTCTGGTTCTGCCGGATTCTGGCGGAGCTGAACGTTGCCGTTTGGATCCATAGGGTTGATGGCCTCTCGTGGGAGCCCCAGTGTTAAAGTCCCTGCAAAACAAAGAAGGCACGTCGGGGGTTGTTTCCCGATAAGCCTCTCCGACGCTCCAGTCAGGTTTTTGGTCAAGGTAGGTCTGCTGTAATCAGAGAAAACTAGGATTGTGATTACGTACCTCTGTTATGACAGAATTATACCTTATATATAGTGCATGTACTAGGTTTAAGTCTTCACGTCTGCATGGGAGTCCTCCATCTGCGGATGGGCCGTGAAGCGTGGGCTGGGCTTGGAGTAGGTATGAGACTGATCTTTGAAGAATAGACCGATCGGCCCTTGGGTCGTTATGTCTGGATTTGGGCCCAACACGATCGGCCCGACCATAAGCCCCCTACTCCTCGAGTCTGAGCAAAGAGAAGGGTCGAACGAGTATGCGAGGGTCTTGTAACTCGTCCGTGAGACAGCTCGGGGTAGGCCTGATAGGTTGGATGTTAGCATTATAGCTCGTCCATGTTCAAATTTACAACGAGCGCGTCGTCGTGAGGGCAGCTTACACCATCAAGGTCGGACTCATCGAACGATATTATCTCATCGTTCTGCCTCTTTCTTTTGACCGACAAATCTTCGCCGACCTTCCTGGCGTACATCTTTCTTCCTTTAGCAGTGGATACAGTGCTGCATTTCCACCAAATATCATATTAATGACCCTCATCGGTCGGTCATCTCGTTGCCCAGTGTTCCTGTCGTCTCGTGCCCTGGATCGACCTCTCATTTCGCGTCGATCGTCTGTATTCGCATTCTGCCTCCTTCCATTGTTTCTATCATTCCGCCTCCAATATTGTCGCCTGTTGTCGGGCCGACCAGTCTTATGTTCGTTGTCTCGATCAGCGTTTTGCTCGTGCTTTACAAATCGGCCCAACTTTCCCTTTTGAATGAGGAACTCAATTTCTCTCTTCAATTGCCGGCAATCTTCTGTGTCATGATCGATGTCTTTGTGGAAACGACAATATAATTTGGGGTTCCTATCCTTGGAGGGAGTCTTCATCTTCTCGGGTTCCCGGATAGTTTTCCCATCTGCTTTTATGGCCGCCAGTACTTCTGCATGTCGCATATTGAGGGGGGTGAACTCTTGTCGATATCCCTATTGATTGGTCGGTTTTCTCCAGTTTGACTGGCCTTTCTGTCGCTTGTGCGAACCACTCGCTCTGTGATTTGGTGAGCTATCATCCGTTCTACGCTTCATATTTTTCAACACTTCTTCGAGCTGAATGTACTTATCCGCTCTGCTTCTTATTTCCTGAACAGATTAGGGCTGATCGAGGGCTAATGACTTTTTGAACTCCTCATCCCTCGTGTTACTCATCAGTGCCGCCAACATGGACGAGCAAGTGAGGTCGAGGACTTCAACTGCTTCATTATTGAACCGAGTAATGAATTCCCGTAGGCTCTCGTTCCTCCCTTGCGTTAATTGCATTACTTCCAAGGCCGTCTTCTGCGGCTGCTTACTTGTGGCAAACTGGTTGAAGAATAGCAATCTGAAGTCCTCAAAGCACGTGATACAGCTCGGTGGTAAGCTATTGAACCATCGTCGAGCTCCCTCTTGAAAGGCCGTACAGAAAGCCTTGCACTGAATGGCGTCTGGCACGTAGTGCAGATTCATCATCGACTGGAAGTGTTGTAGGTAGTCCAGGGGATTGGTCTTTCCAGTGTATTTTTCGGGCGTTGGTATTGTGGTGCCAAGTGCCGGGAGGCTATCCAAGATTGCCGGGATAAAGGGAGAGCTGTACTGCACTGTTGGACGATCCGGGCGGAAGCTCATTGCCGCGTTGATCCGATCATCCACGACTTTTTCTAGGGCTTCGGCGGGGTGGCGACCGGTTGTCATACTGGTCTGCCGTATAGACGGCTGCTGTTGTGCTGGCTGAGACTGTAAAATTTGGCGAATTAACAGATCAGCCGCTTCCTCAATCTGTTTCCGAGTGAGGGAGGTGTGCACAGGCGCAGGAGGATCTGCATCTGAATGGTGCTGGAGATTCGGGCGTATATTAATTCCAGCGTTATCTTCCAAGGCTGCGCTCTGTTCTTCCTGTTCCAAGTTTTGCGGTTGCTGTTGATCATTCGGGTCCGAAGATTCCGTGCGGGAGAGATGATGAGTCGGCAGCAGGGTTGCATGTAGCTGCAAACCCATTCGCTGTAATGCCAGAGCCGCGATAGCGGCTATATCAGTATTAGCTGCCGCTGCCTAACTGATCTGCGTGTTTTTAGACGTGGTGCCCTAATGTTGGGCCCCACGGTGGGCGCCATTTGGTTCTGCCGGATTCTGGCGGAACTGAACATTGCCGTTTGGATCCATGAGATTGATGACTTCTCGTGGGAGCTTCAGTGTTAAAGTTCCTGCAAAACAAAGAAAGCACGTCGGGGGTTGTTTCCCGATAAGCTCCTCCGACGCTCAAGTCAGGTTTTTGGTGAAGGTAGGTCTGCTGTAATCGGAGAAAATTAGGGTTGTGATTGTGTACCTCTGTTATGGCAGAAATATACCTTATATATGGTGCATGTGCTAGGTTTAAGTCTTCACGTCTGCATGGGAGTCCTCCATCTGCGGATGGGCCG
>JANKYF010000006.1:56807209-56818788 GCA_029829435.1 Erythroxylum hondense
GGAATGCCATTAAAGTTTGTAAAACTCTTAATTTATGATGTTAATGAAATATGGATTTGTGTATGGACATGAAATGTGAATTTGTATATGGATGACTATGATGAATGTTGAGCATGATTGGTTGGTATATATATTCATATATATAAGTGAGACATCATTGAAAAGAAAGATAGGAATGTTATGAATATAGAGATGTTGTTGAATATGAAGAGTCAAACGAATTGAGGTTGAGAGTTTGATGAATTCCAATTGGCAGTTGAATCGTTAGGAATGATATTGCAATAGAGGAAGTGAATTTAGGATAATTTTCAAGTTTTGCATGAGGGTAAGAATTGTGTTCTGAATTCGGGAGGAAAATCTGTATTAATCTAGGATGATTTTATTCAAGTTGTCTTCATAAAATTGTAGCTTGTCTTTTTAGCTTTCCAATGGTATGAAGTATGAGATTTTTGGATATTGGAGTTGAGAGTTATGTTCATTACAAGTTAGGATGTCGTAAAGGACGTATATCCCAAATAATTAGAGTTTATGAAGTAATATCAAAATAGAAAGAGTTGAATTTGGGAAGATTATGAGGAAAAAGGATGTTAGGATGGGTTTAGGATCCTTTGGAGGGGTTTTGGAGGGTGAAAATTTTGTTTGACCCGAAGGTTACATGGCCTGCTCGTGTAAAATCACACGGGCCGTATGTTTTAACCCTATAAATGACTGAATTTCACTTTGAGGTCTACATAAAAGTTGTAGATCTAGAAGTCTTCTTTCCAACCATCTAAGAACAAAATCAATCCGACACCTGTAGTGAGAGTTATGGCAATTGCACCAAGGCATGTACAATATGAGTAAGGACATGAACATGTTGGATTCATTTGGCCATAACTTCGTCGTCTGACTTCCGATTGAGGTGATTCTTAAAGCGATAGGTTAATAACACATGTATCTATCTATACATGAAAATTGGTATCTTTTGGAGTTGTTTTAAGAAAGTTTGATTAAGAGAAATTGAGGAGTTTGTTGGGAGACCATGATTGAGGTATGTACACACTTTGGCTTTTTAAGCATAACTTCTTCTATAGAGTTCCAATTGAGATAGTTCTTACTGCAAATTAAACTAGAATTGTGGAGATACAATTTTATCAAAAGATTAAATTTGTAATTTGAGTTTGGAGTTTCCCAAAATCTGTTCTAAAATAGGAAAAATGAGTTTGATTTTTGTGATTCCGTTGTGTGGGCTAGCCTTTGTGGCTTGAGATGTTATGAAAATGAGGATGAACCGTTGATGGCTAATTAGGGTACTTTGGCATAACCGTACAAGGAAACCCACTCATGCTTTAGGACTCAAGGATAGTTGGGCTCCGAAATCGGTGCCCAACAGTTGTGGTATCAAAGTATGAAGATGAATCGATGATGATTAATGAGGGTTATATGAAAAAACTCTAAATGTTAATATGCTCACATTTATGAATGGTTTCCGGATGTTGGGTTCTGAAAACGGGATCCTATATGTATGGTATCCAACATTGTTTGGTATCAGAGAATGAAGAAAAATCAATGATGGTTAAAGAGACCCCATTGGAGTGGGCTCACGTCATATGGTTCCGATTAATGAGAGTTGAATTTCGGAATCAAGGGGGATCCAACATATGTGGTATCAGAGTAAGAGTTGGGTTCTAGAAACGGTGCTCAACATAAGTAATCTTCACGATGATGTGTAGTTTACTACCATATTCATGATCTATTCATTGATCATTTGGTGCATTACGAAGCAACATTTAACATGCAAGACAATTTTTGGATTCAGTTAGCACAATGGTGAAAAGGTTTCCAAATCATTTGAGTGCATATTAATAGTCTCATCAATAATCCTGAATCAAATCAATTGTCTACACAGAAAGCTAGAGGTGAAATAATCTAAAATTGGAAAAGACAAACAGTTGTTGCAATTGCAATCTCTTTTTTTTTCTTCTCTCTTTCCACTACTCTTCATCCATGATTAGAGTTTGTGTTATTCTTTAGGGATTTAAAAAAGCAAAAATGTAGACTTGCCACAATTTTATTCAGAGATGTTGTCGTTGTCTTAATTTTTAGTCACAAAAATGAAAATTTAGATGTTGAGAAGGATATATTTGTGTACCAGTAATCAAAGGTGATAATATTGTTATCAACGGCCTCTAGGTACGGTAGGAATAGGATGAACAACAGGTAGGGGATTTACTCTGTAAGAAAATGCAAGCTGCCATAAGTCTATCAACACCTTCTTCACGTACAAAAGTTGCCTCCTAACAATCCTGAAAATGAGTATGTAGATTCAATTCACAATAAATCATGGAAACCAAAAGGCTTTACTTATTTCCTAATTAGGTGACAATTCTCTAGTGTGAAAAATTAGAAAAATTTTACCTAACTTTTAGTATTAAAAAAAGATACCTTCTTACCAGCTTATAAAAACAAATTAAATGCTAAAGTAGCAGTAAACTAGGACAACCCTAATAACTATTTTCTTGCATGCTTGAAAGTGATCACATTACAAGCTATAGCAAATAAACTATCTATGGGTTTATAGTTGCACAAGCATATCATTATTTCGGAGGGATATGCATACATGCAATTAGTAATAAGCATTTATCTACAGATCGAAATTACATACCAATGCAGCCTTGATATCTTACTAAAACAATTTAGAGGAAAAAGAAAATGGAAACGACATTGAAGGTCAGGTATCAGTAAATAAATGAACACCTAACATATCGAACACCGTCCTTAACAAGCTATCATCAAAATAGGACATGTGACATTATCCAGAATCTTCTTTTATTGTATTAAGTAGCCGTTTTAACAGAAGGCTAGACAATGAAAAATATTATGTTGTTCTCTCTCTCTCCCCCTTATTGTTTCTCTCTCTTCCCTTATCGCTCAATCTTTCTATTATGTTACGAGTAGCCTGTGAATTAATAATTTCTAAACATCTGGTATCAAAGCATCATTCCTTGGTGAAGGACCCATGGCAGAAAACACACAAGGAGTAGAAGTACGTTGTCTAGAAGAAAGCATGAACAACCTTCTGGAAGCTCAACTACGAAATGAGAAAGAAATTAGCGATATTAAATCATTGTTCCAACAGTTCGTGCAAAAAAGGACAAGGAAGATACTAAATCCTTCGTGAGAAGTTTGGGATATGGAGGACATTATACAGGACTAATGAGGGTCAAAACGATTGATTTTCCAATGTTCGATGGAATAGAAGTCAAATGTTAGAGTTATCGATGTGAGTAGTTTTTTTATAATAGATCACACTCCCAATGAGATGAAAACGAGGTTGGTTTTTTTTACATATAGAAGGAATGGCATAAGAGTGGTATTAGCTTACACTCAAAAATCGAAAGGAAGAGGATGGATGAAATGGGAAGAATTTATAACCATGTTATGACCGAGATTCGATGAGGACATTTTCGAGGACCTCATAGGCGACTTAAAGGAGTTAAAGCAAGAAGGTTTTGTGTTAGAGTACTGCACCTTATTTGACAGAAATTCAAATAAATTGTTACTACCCGAAGATTACTTAGTGGGAATTTTTTTGAGAGGACTCAAATTGGAATTGGGACTAATAGTCAAAATGATGGATCCTTAGACGTTACACCAAGCGTATACACTGGGTGCAAACAGGAAGCGATAGTCGCAGTTAGCATTCTAGTATACTTTAGGAAGGGAACTAAACCTGGAAATCAAACAGGAGAAGTAACAAATGTATACAAGGGGACTAGTCACTCAATAATATCTCCATTTAAACCACATACAGAGGTCAGGTCATTACCTACGTCGAGAAATCAAGGAAACATCAACAAACCCAACACTATAGAAACTCATGAGGGACGAGAACAACCAGTAGTAAGGAGTTTGATCAAAAGAGAGCCAAGGGTTTATGCTTTTGGTGAAATGGAAAGTATTCTATAGGACATTGCTGTCAGAAGGAACAATTCTAGTTATATATGGTGGAAGATGACGAAAATGTTGAAGATGAACCAATGAGTGAGGAACCAGAAGATGGAACACCCTTCAATTATAACACCTCTTTTGAAGCAATAAGGGGCTTAAAAGATTAGGCGGAATAAAAGATGAAAAACCAAAAGTGTTAGTTGTTTCACAAACTTTCCATAAACTTCTTTGGCACGAACAAAATAAAAGCAAGTAAAACTAAAATAATAAAAACACTAAAAATTTGGTAATGCAATTCGGCACATCTTGCTTACGTCTACGAAGCCCTCATCGAGATTAATCACTTTCACCGAAGTACAATAGATTTACCCAAGGCTTTACTGAGCCGACACCCCTCAACCCTTGACACTATCTCTCAATCTCACTTCCCGTGAAAAAATTTCACAACCAATAGTACGACCATTTTATACTAATCTCAGCATAGGATTTTCTCAATCAATCTTTTAACAAAAGAACAATAAACAAATATCTCAAATGATTAAAATAATAAAGAAAAAAAACTAAATACACTTGAGATAGACAAGAACAACTTCCCGATGAGTTCCACTTCTCTAAACTGGATCTAAAAATCTATCCCGACTTCAACAACTCTAATTAAACCATACTAGATACTTCACACTCTATATATATCACATGCACAAACCCATAAAAAAATTGGAAAATTGACACACTAACTCACGATATTTGCAAATCCTGAAGACATATAGGTGCAACTATGTTTTTCAAATCAATAACGTGCCCCCAATACACTACTAATACTCAGTACACATTTATTTCAAGACACCCATGGTGAATACTCCAAAAGCTATAAAGACATGCAATGTGTTTCCCAAATAACACACTACTTATACCTAGCACCCTTTTTTTAATGTTATACTCAAAATCAATAATGCATTTATACCTCACTTTGCCATATTCACTTTAATGCCCACACATCTAATAATTGCAAGACCCACAGTGGACATATGAAGACAAGAACTCCCAAAACAAACGTGAGCTTCTTATTCTATGTTAACCCACGACTGTGTTGTTTAAATCTTCAATTAATGCACATAATAGTAGCTTTTTGTTCCACTGAACATCTAATTCACATAAACTCTATCCCATGTCATGTTGCACCCGTAGATTCAAGATATCTACAAATCTTTTACACAATAAGAATAAGAGTCCCACTACACATTTAATTACCAACATGATAATAGACTTCAATCCAAGATAGGACTCTATCACAACTACAAGATTATCCATATAGCTTTTCAACCAAGTCATTATCTAATTAATATCTTATATGTCCAATTAATAAATAATGCTAAAATTAATTATTTATATAAATGACATATATTTAACAATCTCCCCCCTTTTGGCATTGTTTGTCACAAATATGAAACTCCCCCTGAATAACATAATTGAACATATAAGTATCAAATTCACAATCCACATGAGATGGAAAAGAACTCCCCCTTAATCAATTATCAAGTTCCAAATTATCCAATCATCCAAATTTCTCCTCCTTGGCAAAAATATGCCAAAAAGTAATATGAATATTCACACATATACCATGAAATCTCCCCGTGAATGGAACATTCACCATAAATAATCTGATGTCTCCCCCTTAAGACAAAATAATATCAAAATGCATAATCATAATAATCAACCATAGGTGTAGTATAAGAATTATAAACACGCCAAGAAGACAAATTACCTCTATTTAAAACACTAAAAAATGCACCCAAAAGAGATAAAGATACCCAAGAGAGATCCATACTGATGAGAGAGCTGAGGAGTCTTTAGTGGAGTCAAATAGAAGTCATAATGTCAACTTCTAAAAAGATGAGACGATAATAGCAACATAAAACTAAAGAACAAAAAAAGTTTTCCTTTTTCTGATTTTTTTTGTTTTTGTTTTTAACAACAAAAAAATACTTCAAAAATGAAAAGCACACTATTGCTATGCCCCTCGAAAAACCTCAAACCTAGGCTTACTCCTCGTCACATTATCTTGATCATCAATTTCTTCTTCAAAAGTAACTGACTTGTCCTCTGTTTGACCAGTTACTTCACAAATAGTAACTAACTATGAATCTGTACATTTTCTTGTTTTTCCTTCACTACGTTTTTGTGTTTGAACTAAACCCTTTCTAATCCAAGCTTGCTTTGATACCATGGGATGTTGCTAGAAATTTAATGGAGAGTGTTTGGATTTCAGTTTTGACCCCTTTGAAACATCTTGTAGCGTCTCGGCCTTATATGCCCGATAACTCCACAAAAATGACACATCGGTATAAATCTTTGATTCTTTCTTAATGTTTTTTCTTCTCGGACAGATCTGGACATATTATTTTTCACCTCATTCACTTTAGAGCACTCACCCTTATAACCAATGCCTTGAAGATCTCCTATAACCTTACCAATTTCTATTAACTTTTCTAGTTTTTCTATGCCTCCATTCAACATTCTCAATCCCTTTTCAATACTTACCAATTTCATTCTAGCTTCAACAAGCTCATCTGACGTCAACATCAATTTCTTTTCTAACTCTTAGATAGTGTTCTTCATCGAGAGATTCTCTTCCTTCAATCTTTTATTCTTTTAACAAAATTTCACCCATTTTTCACACATTAACTCTAGGCTTCATAAATACCTTCCTTTTTATCATCTAAAATACTGTCATCACTGTCATAATATGAGATTGAGCTTTGAGCTGAATCGTCTGCATTTTTCCCGAAATTTCCCAATTTACTCACTTTTTCATCTTCAGTTACTTCCTTCTCAGTTACTGTTAAACAAGTAACTGGACTTTTGCTGTACAAAATAACTAATGCATCACTATTTACAATTTCTTCTTCACTTCTGGATTCGTTATCACTCCAAGTACTCGTATGGGATTTTCTTTTTTTTTTCTTTATGGTATTAGCACACTCTGTTTGAACATGTCCGAAGCCTTGATACTCATCGCATTGAATTCTCTTTACTTTTCTTTCTCCCTTTTGAGTTTTGGCTTGTTTGAAGTTGTTGTTCGATGAGCTCCTACTTTTTGCCTAAAGTCAGGTCTGTCCTTTTTCACTCTCTTCAGCCACTTACTGAACTCTCGTGTTAATAGCTTTATATCCTCATTCTCATCAGATTCATCTTCTAAGTCATTCATGACTTCACCAATCTCGGCTTGCAATGCTAATCCTTTCTTCTTCTCTCGATTGTCCCTCAACAAATTCATTTTGAAATTTGTAAGAATTCCAATCACCTTCTCCAATGACAAGTCATTAATGTCATGAGTCTCCTCGATTGCTACAATTTTTGGAATAAATCTTGGAGTTAGTGATCTCAACGTCTTCTTGACTAGTTTCAAATTCGAATATTTCTTTCTCAATTGATGTTCCTGATTCGCTATATCTCGCAATCTTTTATGAAAGTCTCGGATAGTCTCATTTTCATCCATCCTCAGTTCTTCAAATCTCATAGCTAACATCTGCAGTTTTGATGCTATCACAAAATTTGACCATTCATAAATAGTCTGCAAAGCATCCCACGGTTCTTTAGCTGATTCACAGTGATATCATTGAGAAGCGTCATTCATCAACAACACTGAATATCGCATGCATTGCTTGTGAGTTTCCAAGTGCACTTTCTTCTTCGACTCTTGTCCATTTAGATGGATCTTTTTGAACTACCTCTCCTTTATCATCAGTGATCATCGGAAGTGTCCATCCATGTACTACCGTGTTCCATGCTTTTGCTCACTGCGCCTGAATAAAGACCCTCATCCGCGATTTCCATGCAGGATAATTATAACCGTCTATATTAAGTGTTTTCCATAAAGGCTAAAACAAAACAACATGATTCACTAAGCCAACAAAAGAAAATGGATAGCAATAAGGAGAGAACAATGCACAAAGCTTTACAATAAAACTGTCAACCTTTATAATACTCACAATAGATACAAAGGACATAAGAGCTTAAACTCTCTAAATACATGAAGCCACAGCTCCAAATCTATTAATGCATGAAGCCTTTTCTTAAATGAACTATTTATAGGAATCTGGAGACTTGTTGCACAAACATACAAGAAATGGGGCATAGAGCACCACTTTAGTGGGTGGTTTACATAACTTACCATTTATCTACTTTTAAGTAAAACTAACACGTGGTAAATAAAGATAAGATACATCACCCTTTTTCTTTACCATATCATTACACTTTCTTTGTGATTGATTCCACTAACTTTTCCACATCACCCTTGATCTTCATCCAAAAGTGGAGCTTAGTCTAATTCTAAACCAATTTGCATATAGTCCAATCGATACATGTCCATGGTCTAGTTCGCTCATTTATGGTCCATCGTTTAAGCACAAACTTGCCCTTAGTCCTACCAAGGATGTCTAAGGAAATTCCAAATCACTCAAGCTAAGTCAATCAACAACTCATTGTCTGTTAAAGTTAATTGATGCTCAAACCATGCTTGATCCCACCTCATGATCCGGCAAAGCCAGCTGATGCTCAAACCATGCTTGTTTTCACCTGGCATGCCTTTTTCATACCTAATGCTCGTTAGACATTAGTCAAGGCTCACCAATAACTAGCAAAATGGCCATGCATATGTTAAGGGGCTAACAATAAAATACAACATATCGCCTTCCTTCTAGACCTAGTTTTATACAATATAGTGGCTGTTTCAACTTATGATTCCCATCTAACATTCTATAGGAAATATCATCCAAAAAATTCAAATACCTCACCTTTTAAAATAATTAAATTGTGGCTTAGGTATGGTTCATATAAACTTCCTTAATCTTACCACCTTCTCCCAGTCAACAAAAGAAGAATATTTTATTGGCAAGAAACATAACTTCTAGCCTCTTGAGTTTATTATTCAATCAATGCACTATATGGTACTTTTCAAGTATAATGTAACTATGAATCCAACAAGATCTAATAAGGCTCCTCCATATCTTCTAACTATATTGATGTCATAAGTTGATATATGTGATCAAGTTAACTGGCTTGACCCAGTACAAAACCGTACACCTCTAATGTTAAATTTTACGTGATATTCCAATTTCATTTTTTATTTCAAACAATATCATATATTAAACCAACTGCAAAGACTACAACCAAATAGATTATAGTTAAATCCAAAAACACACCTGATTCTATGGTTTTTTATAAACGTTGTAAAAGCACTAAGAAGAATCATTAAACAAACAGATAAATTATAAAACTCATTCCAATTTATCAACTTGGTTACAAACTCATAAAAAATATATTATAGATAACTCAACTAGACTCTTTTTTTAAAGTTATTATTAATCAACTATGATATATAAAAGAATCATTAACAATTGATTTTCAAGTGAATCTAGATTAACACTAATATTTTTCTCCATTAATCTTGTTAAAAAAGTTGTCATTCTTAGGATATGCTTTAGCTTCATATAGGCTTCATACTTCAGTGTTTTATGAGGATGTCAACACATTGGTCTTTAATCTTGCAATACAGTAGTTGAAATTCTTTCTTTTCAATTTGATAGATAAGAAAGTGATTAAATGTCTTAATATACCAGCTTTTTCCTTGTGATGTTAAAGTTTATTTTAATTCAATTATAGAGATATTGTCAATTAAAATATCTTTTTAGAATTTTTTATTGGAAAATTATTTACCTTATCAAATTTTGTAATTAAATTATTTGAAACACATTTGAAGTTAAAACTACATATTCTACTCACATATTGAGAGTGTGATAATAACATTACTTTTTTAATCACAAAGGAAAATTTTTAGGAGAGAAAGTGGAAACATATCCTGACGTATTTCTATGGTCATTTAAATATGCACCCCAATCATTATCAAAGTAACCTATGAGAAGAAAATTGTTTGTTGAATGATAAAGTGAACCGTGATTATAAGTGCCTTTTTAAGTACAATATGATTCTCTTGACAACTTGCATAAAAGATTGAAGAGGAGATCTTGTTGATTAGTCCCACTATATAAATAATATTGGACTTTATTACATGAGTTACCTTAAGCTCTTAATAATTTGTTTGAAATATATAAACTTGGCAGGTGCACGTTTACCTTCTTTAGATAATTTTGTTCTAACTTATACCAAAATTTTCATAGGATTACAATCAAGCATATGAAACTTCTTTAGTAGTTCAATAACATATCCTCTTTAGCAAATAAATACTACATCTTCTATTTAAAGAACCTCTATGTAAAGAAAATATATCATTAAGCCAAGATCTATAATCTCAAACTCACACATTATAAATTCCTTTAAGTCTTTGATCTTTTTGGGATTGTTGCCAATAAAAATTAAATCATTAATTAGAGTCACAATAGGTTGATATCATTATAGCTATTAACATTTAAATATAACATATGTTTGAATGGATACTTTTAGAATCCATTATTATAAAAAACTGAATCAACACATTTGTTTCATGCTCTTGGTGCTTGGTAAAGGATGTATAACACTGTCTTGAGTTTGTACACTTTATCTTTAATGCCTTTTTATGTAAATCCAAGAGGTTATCTCACAAAGACTTCTTCTTCAAAGGTCCCTTCGTAACCAATCTCATTTTATATCATTTTGCCTCAATATTAGGCTTTCTATGTGTCTCGAAACTGTAGTTCACATCAATAGCTTTGTGACTTCATGAAATATCATTAAACTCCTAAGTATTGTTTCTTTTGATTGCCTTTATTTCTTCATTCATCAAATTCACCCATCTGAAGTCTTAAATTGCCTTTTCAAATATCACTATTTTGTGATCTATAAATATAGTAAAATGATCCAAAGCCTCATTATTTTCAATAGCATTATCAGGAATTATCTCAATTGAGATGTTAAGATACATATTTCATGATAACAAATTATATTATTACTATTACTTTTATTCTTATTGATATTAATAAGTAATGTGTAAAACATTAAGTTGAATAGAATTGTAAATTAAGCAAAGAAGTTAACTAAATCAGTTAAACAATCAAAGAATAAAGAAATTAAGCAAAGTGGGGGCACATATGTAACTTAAGAAAATAAGTTCATAATGACTTCTCAAGATTTGGAGTCTCACATTTATAACTTTATCTACTCCTAATTTGAATGAGTTTTTAAAGTATCTCAAGCCTCCTTTGTTGTACTTGCTCCTTTTATTTTCTCAAACATTTCATCATTCACTTATTAATGAATAAAATATAACGCTTTTTTTATCCTTATTACTCTTACAATGGATATTTCTTTGAGCATTAATATCTTTCTAAATTGCTCTAATTGGTGGTTATTAACACTTTGTTCATGTGCTTAAGAGTAACACCATTTTCTACATCTACGCAACCACAGTCACTATTGGTGCATGTTAGATAAACTTTTAATTACAAACAATGACTTACAAATTATGCATTTCAAATAATTCAGCTAATAATTTAGAATCAATTATAGTGCACGTTAGATAAACTTTCAAATACATGCAATAACTTAGAGATTACACATTTCAAATAATTCAACTAAAAATTTAGAATCAAATAACATGCTAAATTAGCATTTTGGTATATATACTCTTTATTGAGCATAAGAATAATAATTCATTG
>JANKYF010000006.1:56877996-56889031 GCA_029829435.1 Erythroxylum hondense
CTATTTATAAGCCAAAATATTTCAAAACTATTCAAAAACTAAAATATGAAATTAGGGCCCCTTCTTATCGTGGGCCATGGGCAAGTGCCTTGCTGACCTTTACCCACGACCGACACTGATGTGAGTTCCACACAAATAAATGAGAGGAATATATTAGGACAAAGTAAGTACACCATTTTTGAGACAGAAGATCAGCCCCCTAATTATTCGGTACCCATATGTGGAGGTGGAGCAGGAGTCAGAGATGGAGCAGGAGTCAGAGATGCAAGAATGACACAATGACGTAGCTCCATCAATCCGAAGTTAAGGATAAACAAGTTGATCTGATTTGATTGGACTCCTACTGAACTCGAAAAACGGTGTAGTGTATTAGAGTTTAAAACATAAATGGGTTGAGAAATTAAAGAAAATCGCTGAGAAACTGTGCTTTGATTGGAATTCGACATTTAAAATGCTTGATATCACAATTAAGTATATATATGTGTCTATTAGGTTAAGATAACGACATTCTAAGTACACCTATTTGCTAATAGAAGAGCAGTAGGCTGATAGTTGCAGTTGTTTCGGATTTAAGGTGCAAATATGTTGCATTTGTTCTTTTCAAAAGTTGTATAGTGATTAAACAATTATGATATCATTTATTTTATGATTACCAATCAAGAATGGCAAAGATCTGTATCATATCAGCCATTGCGTTTATATATAATATATAATTCATAAGTACTTGTAAAATTCAATCTTTTAATATATGCAAACTACAAAACAAAAACTATTTAAAATATTATTCCATAGTATCGTCATTTATTCCGTATGAAATATAAGTAAATTAGTCTAATACTAAAACCAATATGTATGGGCACTCCAAAATCCTTCACCAAGTATTAGTTGCTTCATCCTGAAGATATGCATTAGTCTTGCCTTTCAGCTTCAAAATCCTTAACCAAGTATTAGTTGCTTCCTCTCAAAGGTATGTAGGAGTCAAAAGTTTCTAGACTTGCCATTCAACTCGTTGCTCAATGATGTGACTATTATTTGCTTCCTCATGAAGATATGCATCAGTCAAAAACTTGCATATAATGAACGACTGTAATTACATGTTGGAAAATTGAGTCGGGATCCGATCTCGACCACAGTAAAATAATCACGAAATTTTGTCATGACTTTTGATTTCCCAAAAACAAGATTTATTTAATTCTATAAAATGATTAACACAAAGTATTATAAAGCGAAATTTTATTCGTACCTTATTCTGAAGCTTGATCTTTATTTTATTGTATCCTCGAATCGTTTTCGAAATCGATCCATCTTAACCACCATAGCCGCACAAGTGTCTGATCTCTAACGGTATCTACTGAATAAGTTGAGAGAACTCTGTAATTTTTACAGAGAGGGTTAAGCATGGAGTGTTAGTTTCATAAAGCTTAAGCCTATTTATAATAAGCTTTGAAAGTTTTAGTACTTTAATTGAAATTTAATTCTAATTTCAATTAAACTTTAATTAGCATTATAAATAATTCTAATTAAATACCAATTATGCTCATATAAGATTTAATATCTCTTTTCTCAAACTTTATAACCAAGTCTAACTTGATTAAATTAATTTTACTCTCTTCAACCTATTCTATATGTGAGACCCATTAGATTCCCTAATACGTTAGCAATAATTATAAAATCTAATTTCAATTCATAATTAAAATTAGATAAATTAAAACTCCTTTTAATTTATCTTTAATTCTTCAATTAAATAATTTATAATAATGTATCAAGATTGACGTGTAGCAACACATCATGACCACTCAAATATTTAAGAACATCAAAGTGGTTTTAACTAACCTTTCTGTGCATAATTTTTTCGTATAATTCAACCTTTTCATTATACAATGTTCCGATTAGTCATAGAGCATAGAGTTAATGTCTACTATATTTTGAATATAATCATATTATTTCTCCACTATTAGTTATTAATTCAATTAATGACATTTGTAAACTATTTATAAAGCGTCATTTCACCTTGGCCAAAGGTTTCCCGAATCAATACTAATCAAGAACAACAGAATATTCTCCTTATTTACTTTAGGGTGATGAATCATACTTGATCACTAAACTATCTCTATACAGTTCATGCTACATCTAATGACTACTGATTAAATGATCTATGATTAAATAGATCATAAGCAGTATCAAAACATAACAATCCTCATACAAGATAACTTTGATAACCTCAAGTCAAATGATCATTTATACAATCATCATAATGAGAATTCCATAGATATATAAGTAATGTTCCAAATGAATTTCTCATATCGTGTATGTTAAGTGAACTTGTTCTTTAGTAAGCACTCATATGTTTGTTTAAGTATCTCTATACCTTAGCCTATGAGATCGACTACTTGCTTCATAAGAAAAAAACAAAACGTGTGCTAGTTTTTTTGAACGTTCTATTAATGTCTATTCTTAATAGAACAATAACTAGGAAGGAATAATACATAAATGCATTATGAATCTCATAATTATAATCTCATTATAATTTCATTTGCAATATAAAATTATCCTATGGACTTTATCATCACTACAAGAAAAATGTAGATTAGTGACGGAAACTTAGCAACGGAAAAATTTTCGACGGAAATATGCTTTCCGTCGCTAAAATTGAGTGATTTAGCGACGGTACTAATATTCGTCGCTAAATTTGGAAGAAATTTGTCCCGACAAAATTTGTAACAGATATTAGCGATGGAACAATATAGCCGTCGGTAATTTATTACCGACGGAAAATATACCGTTGGAAATTAGTGACGGAAAGCATATTTCCGTCGCTAAAATTGAGTAATTTAGCGACGGTACTAAGGCTCGTCACTAAATTTGGAGGGAATTCATCGCGGCAAAATTAGCGACGGTATTTTGAGGGGTGCTCATTGATCTTAGCCCCTCTGACTAAACTTCTGAGGAAGAATGTAGTTTTCAGATGGAATGACGATTGTCAGAAAAGCTTTGAGGAACTGAAGTATCGGTTGACTACAACACTGATGTTAACTATTCCATTGAGAACTGGAGGATATGTAATATATAGTGATTCTTCGCATCAAGGATTGGGATGTGTGTTGATGCAGTATGGCAAGGTGATAGCCTATGCATCGAGACAATTAAGGTCTCATGAGATAAATTATTCGGTATATGATTTAGAGCTTGCTGCAATTATTTTTGCTCTAAAGATATTGAGACATTATCTATATGGAGAGACATTCCAGATATATACCGATCATAAGAGCTTGAGGTATCTGTTGAGTTAGAAAGAATTGAATATGAGATAAAGGAGACGGATAAAGTTGTTGAAAGACTATGATTATACGATTAAGCATCATTTGGAAAAGCTAATATGGTGGTTGATGCTTTGAGTAGAAAGTCGAATGGTAGTGTAGCTCAGATTCAGTCATCGAGATTACCAAGCTTAATTCAATTGAGAGCTTTAAATATGGAGTTCAATCTAGAGCAGAATGAGGCATTGATAGCCATATTAAGACTAAGGTCGATGTTGCATGACAGAATCAAAAAGGTACATAATAAAGATCCTGATATGGCGAAGCTTATTGAGAAATTGACCATGAAACCAGATTCTGATTTTAAATTGAGACATGAGACACTATGGTTGAAGCAAAGGCTGGTGTGCCTAATGTGGAAGAATTGAAAAAGAAAATTCTAGAGGAAGCTCATGAAGCTGCTTATGTTATGCATCCTCGTACCACAAAGACATATAATATACTAAAGCAGCATTTCTGGTGATCCGGAATGAAGAAGCAAGTAGCAAAATATGTTGCTAAGTGTTTAACATACCAGCGGATTAAGACTGAGCATCAGGCTCTGGTTGGGAAGCTACATTTGTTACCTATTCCGGAGTAAAAATGGGAACGAATTACTATGAATTTCATAATGGAATTGCCAAAGACTCCGAGTCAAAACAACGCTATATGGGTTATGGTGGACCGATTAAGTAAGTCGACCCATTTCTTACTAGTGAGAAAGAATAACTCACTAGATCAGTTGGTTTGAAAATATGTAAATGAGGTAGTTAAAATAAATGGGGTTTCGGTGTCCATTGTATCGAACAGGGATCCCAGATTTACTTCGAGATTTAGAAGAGTTTACAGTCAGCTATGGATACAAAGTTAAACTTCAGTACTACATTTCATCCTCAAACGGATGGATAGAGTGAGAGGACAATCAAGACTATTGAGGATATGCTCAGGGCATGTGTATTGGAGTTTTAAGGAGCATAGGATTAGTACATATCTTTAATTGAGTTTGCATATAATAACTAATATCACAGTAGTATCAAAATGGCACCATATGAGGCATTGTATAACAGGAAATGTCGATCGCCTCTGTATTAGGATGAAGAGGGTTTGAGAATGGTAGAAGGCCCAGAACTAATTCAGGATACTATGCATAAGTTGAAACTAATCTGAAGTCAAATTAAAGCAGCTTAAGATAGAAAAAAGAGCTATATGGACCAGCATCGAAGGGATAGGGAATACAGTGTAGGCGACAAAATGTGTCTAAGAGTATCATCTTGGCGAGGAGTACTGAGATTCAGTAAAAAAGGCAAGCTGCGTCCTAGGTAAATTGGTCCTTATAAGATTATTGAGAGGATAGGACCATTGATATACAAGTTAGCTTTACTGAATGAGATATTTCAGTTACATAATGCTTTTTACGTGAGTATGCTCAGAAGATACCGATCTAATCCACTGCATGTGTTATTGGCTTAAGAGATCAAAAAAGCTAGTAACTTGAGTTATGTTGAGGAGTCGATCATGATATTGAGATATCAAACAAAACAACTAAGAAACCGAGTAATTCTATTGGTGAAAGTCCTTTGAAAGAATCACTTGAGTGAGGAAACATTTTGGGAAATGAAGGAGCATATGAGTAGAAAATACCCCCACCTAGTCAAACAATCAGGTAAGAATTTCGAGGACGAAATTTCTTAAGGAGGAGAGGATTGTAACATCCCCTTAACCCATCTTAAGGGTTAAAACCCTATAATAGTGTTTATGAGAGATATTATTGAGAAATTAGGAAATGCATTTCATACGCATGCATCAATTAGCATACATACATATGAATTTCATAATTGCACATATTACAATGGCTGTATATGCACTCATTTGATAATTATCAGGTATAGTTGATCTTAATTGATTTATAAATGTGATTATGATGTGAATAGTGAATATTTTGTTATGAAAATTGATTTGAAGAGTATAATTATTGATTTAGAATTTTTGGTAAAATTTGGAATATTTTCTGAAATTATGAGTATTTTTGGACTAGGAAAAAAGTGTCAAGTGACAAGATATTGATTTATGGTAGTAGAAATAAGTGTCAAATGGTAGTTGAAATAATTGGCAAATGATATTAGGATTTGTTGACAATATGATATTGAAAATTTGGTGACAATTGGAGTAAAAAATGGAGACAAATAGGCTAGTTATTAAAGGGAACTATAAGGTAGTGACATGTGGCAAGTGACAAGTGTCACCTGCCATGCAACACACTCACCCACGATTCTTTTAGCATTGAAAGACTATTTTAATTGTTTCATTTCTTGCTTTCTTCTTCTCTTTGTGACCTTCTTCATCTTCTTTAAGCTTCTTCACTTCCACAACACTTACCCACCTCCATCAATGTTAAAACTTGTCCTCATTTTTTTTCACTTGTTGCTATCATTTTGAATGTCTTCTTCATTTGTCAAAAACAAAATCTTAATCTACCTACCTCTATGTTGATGATCTTGTGAGCCATGGAAAGCTATAGTTCAAATGATTTTGAAGAGTTTGGAGTTTTATCAAGTAAGTATCATATTGTTCTTCATAATTTGTTGGATAATATATGTATTAAGATAGTTAGAGGTTAAATGATCATAAAATCTTGCTTTATACATGTTGGAATGTGGGTAAAGAAATGAACGTATTGATGTCTTATTTTTGTGTTTATGATGATTAATATTTCATGAGTTGTTCTAGAGATGAGTTTGAAATAGAAAGGTCATTGATAATGGTGTGGGAAAAAGGTGCAGAAATTTAGAGATGAATATATATATATATATATATGTAAATGTTCTATTTTTGGTGTTATGATCACACATAGAATATGATTTGTTTGTGATTGAAATTAAGCTGAAATGGAAGTAGGAATGGAGAGGAGATAGTGAGGACATAAGCTAGAAATGATAGACTAAGCAAAAGAGATGAACTAGGATGAAAATGATGATGAAGTGTGCTATCGCAGTTTGGGAACAATCTGTAGTATTTTGAGCATAATTTGTAGAATACTAAGCCAAACTGCATGAAATGGATGTCATTAGGAACTTAAGACATAAGAGAATAATTGTTTAGAAGAATGTATTGCCTAAATATCTTGTTTTCTCTATGAAAATGTCCATGCAAAATTGATCTGAAAATATGTTTTAGAGCAAAGCTGGAATGAAGCTTGAATAATTGATCATTAGGTAGTTCACTGGTATGTGTTTAATTGTTGATATATTTAATCATTCACACTTAGCGATTAATGATACAAAAATGCTTAAGATACACACTTTAATTCATATGTGATTTTAGGTACAATTTGAAAGCAAACAAATTAAAGTGAGTCGAAAGTACCGCATTTGGGTTATTTTTTGAAAATCAATTTTTACTTGTCTTCATGGAGTAGGAAAAAAAATCAAAAGACAAGAAAAATGGAACAGAAAGAAGAAGAAAAATTTTAAAGTAGGCAACCAAAGGAAATAGCAACATAAAATGACAATGTACAGAAGCAGCTATGGGCAAGAACGACTGTGTTTCACGTAGGCATCTTGCGCGAAACGCAGTCCTCTTGCGTTTGTGGAAACGTAAACAGTTGTGTTAAATGCAGCGCTCAAAGGAGCAGACCAGAGAGGCGTGAATAAGAGCTCCCAATGTTTTTTTGTCTAATCAAGCTACAGTAAAGGCAAGCTACAACGCAAAGCAGAAGGGAGAGCTACGTGAGAGTTTGCGACGAGGAGAGGAGATGTGTGAATACAAGCCCCCACTTAAATTGTCCCATCAGCTATAGTAGATAGTGAAGAGCAACAACGCAGGCGTGGAGTGGAGTGGAGTGCAGCAGTGAATAGTAGGGAGTTTCAGCTAGGGATTGGAATGGCGTTGAAGCATTTTTTCAGAAAAGATCTATGAAGGGATAGACATTTCGATGCCAGTTTGGAGGTGAATTCGACGTTGATGACTCAGGTTACGCATTTCTTTCATATTTTTGTTGTTTCTTTCTCTCATTAAAAATTAATGGTGTTATTCTATCTTAACTGATTTGAGTATTGTGTATGGATAATCGGATTTTCATTATTGTTCGGTTATTTATGTATGAAGCCATCGAGTTTTGTGAAAAGATGATTTTAATGCATTCATTGAATCGTTAATTGCAAATCCATTGCTAAAATTTTGATATAATATGTGATTGTTATATTGAAATTCATATATAGCGACTAATGATTCATAATCATTAGGGATAATATGACCTAGGTTAAATGACGCATCGTATGTAGATATTTTCTTGATTAATTAGTTTTCCTAATTCGTAATGTTACTGCCTAATTAAATCTAGAGATCATATCCTAGGTTATTAAGTGGTTAGGTTTAATTAACGATCGTATCTTAATTAAACAAAGCCTAAGGAAAAATTCGGGTTAATTATTAATCCATGATTAATAGTTGCTAGGAGAGATTAAAGAACAACAAATAAATAAAATATGCTTAGTTAGGGTATAGGCTAAGATTGAACCAAAGAACTGGGTCCCTACCAAAATTTTCAATTTTATCATTTTTATATGTTTTCTTTAATTTGTTTTTATTAGTTAGTTTCATTTTATTTTCTTCTTTCAAAAATCAAAACCCCCCATTAAATCTAAACACTAGTTAATTTCATTTCATAAACTTTACACACACTCTCTGTGGGATCAATCTAGACTCACCACTGTTATAGTAGTAGGTCTAGTTATTTTATTTTGATTATTGTAACGACACGTGATCAAATTTTGGTGTCGTTGTCGGGGATTGCGATGTTTTAGTTTTTGTTTGTGAGTTAATTAGTGTTTTGTATATATTTGTTTGTAATTAATTTCTTTTATAATATTTTGTGATCTTTTCATTTTTTGTTTCGTGTGAAAAAAATTCGATATGGAGGGAAGTTTGCATCTTTAGAAGAACTCGTTAATAATATTGCTGCTAACAATTTGCAATTTCTACAGGATATGTAGCAATTACAACAAAATATGTAGCAACAATTGCAAGAATTCTAAAAGGAGACAAAAGCGAGCCAACAGAGCATGGAACACCAATTGGGTCAGATAGCAATAAGGCTTAATCACCTAGAATCGCAAAACAAAGAGGAGCAGTCGTATCAACCCAAAGTGTATCCAATGGACATTTGTTTAGAAACTTTACAAAGTGATGAGGAGTTTGAGAATTTTGAGGTCAACTCTCAACGATTGCTTGTGCCGAAGAAGTTAAGAAGGAGCTCGAAGCTGAAAGGGACACATCTTTTAGCTCGGAGGTAAGTACTAAGTTCATGATTATTTTTTAGACTAACTTTTTACCTTTACATAACAGATTGGAGGAATTAAATGATGAAGAAAAAGGTGAAGAGACGTTTGAAATATTTTCGGAGTGTATAGACTCAGTCGAAATTGAGAATCTGAGGATAAGGAAGACATTGAATGAGGAGGATGATCAACTAAGGCCCTATCCAGAACTACCTCACATGGAGGAGCCACATGTAACATCTGAAGATCACAATTTTGTCACGTGAGGAGGAAGAAGGAGTCAAGCTAGCGTGTTGGCTCCCAGATTGTTTTGTTCTAGTTAAGCACGATTTAAATGAATTATGAGGTTTTGATGGGTTTAATTTTTGGAGTTATTATTATGTTAATATTCGCAAAATTATATGACATAGGTTAATTGAATTAAAGTGTTAAGGTAGTAAGATTGCATGAAGGGCATTTTTGGAAGACCGTTTAAGGTTAAAAGAACCTAAGCTTATAAGGAAGGTAAAATGGACTTTTTGGGCTCATTAAGGGTAAAAAGGAGAAGATGAAAGATGGGCTTGCATGTGAAGAAGCCAAAAGAACAAAAATTAGAAGAGAGAAGAGGGAGAAAGTGTTGTTGGAGAGAAAAGAAAGGAGAGAAAGAAAGCTAAGCTAGGTTTTGATTTTTCTTAGTCTTAAAGAGTAATTTTGAAGTTGTTCATGTAACATCCCGTTACTGTTAGTAAGGGTATTTTGGGTAAATTGGGACAGACTGATAGGATTTCACTGCATTCATTGACTGAGTTTGTTTCTGGCCTCTAATTATAGAGGAACAGGTTTATTGCATATGCATTTTTTCATAGGTACATACATTCATGATTTTTTGGTATTTAATAGTGAGCTTGAACTGACTGAACTGATTGAATTGACTGTTTAAGAGTTGAACGAGAAATTAAGAGTTACTGGGTTCAAATGACTGATTTAGAACTGTTTATGAGTGATTGGTAATTTATAGTGACGCATAGGAAATTTTCGAAAAATTCGGAAGAAAATGCCAGGACCAGGAAATATTTGAGTGACTGACTGATTGACTGTATATTACTGAAAGAACTGTCCAATGGCAATGAAAAAATTAGAGTTTTTACTGATAGGAAATAAATATGTTGAGCCATTGAAATTTAGAGACTGAAATTTGGACTGAGTTAGAGGCTTAGGTCTATAAATAGCTAGGTTTGAGAAATTTGGGGAAAATATCTAAGGCATTAACGTTTCTTCCTCTTCCCCTCTACGGTGATTCGATTTTCTTCCAACGGTGAGAGATCCTTCGATTTCTTCTTATGGTTTCTTCCTTATTGTGTTAGTCTAACATATCTATGGTGATTGGTGAAGGTTAGAAGCTTGGAGAGTGATTGATCGTTGAGTTTGAAGGATTTTAGGGTTACGGTGGTTTTTGGGAGATCTGTGGATCGATCTGTGTTTGGTAAGTATTAATGGCATTAATGTTGTTATTAATGATTCCTACTGCATTTATGGCATTTATTGGGGTTGATTTGAGTAGTTGAAGTGTATTAATGGTGGTTTTAGTGAGAGGAATCGATCGGAGAAGACGAAGGGGATCGTCGCACGCCGCGACCTGCACGCGAGCCTCGCGGCAACGAATATATGTTCGTTCGCCGCGGCGAGCTAGCGTGGGACGCCGCGGCGAGCGTTATATACGTATAACGCCGCGACGTGCTTCTTCGCTTCGTGGCGAATGGTCTTCGCGCCGCAGCGAGCGCATCTTTCTGGGCCGTGGCGAGAGACGCAAGGCTGCGGCGAAGGGGACTGTTCCATTGGATTATATTTTACTTAATTGGGCTTAATTCATGGTATAGACCTTCGATTGAGGTGATTCTAAATTCGTTATGGACTAGGGAAAGAGGTCTACAATTGAGAATAATTATAGGAGTTAGAATTGATTTAAATGGTATTGAATTATAGAGAATTGGGTCAATTGTGGTTCATATTGTGACCTAAGTGTCAAATTGAGACAATTGGAGTTTTAATTGGAAATTGCAATAGAGAATTTGACCGAATGAATAGGAAATTGTTATAGGGAGTATGAATTGAGGAAATTGACTGAATTTTAGAAATGGATCAATTATTGTCGATCTATTGAATGAAGAGTCAGAATTGGACATAGGATGTCAAAATTGGGTATTAGCACTGAAAAATCGTGAACATGCATTGTACGTCATTTCACTGAGACATATGCATTACTGAACTGTTTAAATTGAGCATTTAGTAATGGGACTATATTTTACTGTTATAGAGGCGCCGTTGGATCGTCATTTCACGGACATTGCCGGGACTTCCAGGCAGTAGCGAGGAAGTTACAGGTGAGTAACCTAGTTGGTTTCTCAAATTCCTGGTTGCTTACATGCTCTACGTGAATTACATGCAAAGGTGAATTGTATGACTACTGTATGATTACTGGCATGT
>JANKYF010000006.1:57006412-57027209 GCA_029829435.1 Erythroxylum hondense
CTTTAACATTCAAAAAACAAATGCAGAGTTGTGGAAGCAGAGATACAACAAGGCAAGATCAAAAAGGTAGAGCTCCAAGAGGGTACAGTTGACATGTCACCTTAAGCTATACCTGCCTAGCATATGTTAGCATATCATTCAACTAGAGGTCTTGCAGATTTTACAAAAAAGACTCAATAGAACAGATAATAGGAAACTATTGTGTAAGGGCAAGCAAACATCCAGCTCATTCATTCATCTTATGGATGAGAATCAATGGAGGGTTGCTTACCAGGGAAAGGATCAAGTTCTCCATAAGTACATTGCACTGTGAGTTATGTAGTGCATAAATGAAAATCTGGAGCATCTTATGATTAGCTGCAATTATACCAGGCAAGTATGGGAGTGGATGCAGATTATTCTCAACTTGGTCAGACCAGTGGACTCTTGGAATGAAACTATTACTTGGTTAGGGAATTACTTGGTTAGGGAACCTTTGGGTGCATAATGCATTTGATCTTACACCAATTAAGTTAAGTTGGGCATGGTGTACTACATCTGGGAGGAGTGAAATTGTAGAATGCTTAGACAACAAAGCTGAAGCATTGAAATGGTTTTTCAGGACATTTCCCTCTATTGCAGATTAGCCATGTTAGCAAGAGGAATAGCTGTAAATCTCTCAACTAGTATGAAGGGACAATGGGGATTGGAGTAATACTAGTTTATGTGGTCTCAAAAGTACCCCTTAGATAACAAGATGTAGACGATTACTAGGAATCACTACTCATTGTAATCTAGACTCTTTGCCTCTTTGGATTAGCCTTCACCTTTTGTATTCTAGCTGTAATTATCTCTAATCAACGAAATCTTTAATTTTAAAAAAAATATACTAACGGACTTGCATCATGGTGATAATCTTGCCAAAAAAAAAAGCAATAGATACATCATCCAGTCAACCCAAATGTATGTTAATGTATAATCTGAAAACTTACCCAAACTTCTACATTTTCAAAAACATGCTTTAGGATTGGAATCATTAGACTTTTCATTTACTAAATCACCATCAATATGTCTAATCTTGAGAATTCATTATGACAAACAAATCTTTAATCGTTGATTCAAGGCTCTCAGATAAATAAGAATATGAAACTTCCTAATGATGGTCCTATAAACCCAGACAATCTTTCAAAAGGCAGGCCAACCATTCACCATCTTTTGCATAACTAGCTGGTCTCAAGCCTCAACTCAGAAAGTAAAAGCCCTAGACTTACAATTTAGTGATTCAAGGGCCTTTAATCCTTAATTTTAATAAGCTTGACCATCTAATAGGAGGTTGTGATAATTTTAATAAGCTTGACCATCTAATAGGAGGTTGTGATTTCAACTGGTTGCAGTGGATCTTGTTCTGATATAAACATTTATATATGATATTGTAAAACTAACGACCAAGCACCAATGATAAGGACCTCTTAAATCTTCACAACCTGATTAAATACCAAACGGAGTAAAAATCTTCGCAAATATATTTGACAAACTGAAAATATAAATTAAAGGAATAATACAAAATGGAGAATAAAAACTCATTTGAAATGTATGACAAAGTAAAGAAAGGTGTATATTAAACAGCCATCCAGCTAACAAGGAAAGATAAAGCTGTACCTTATTTCCCATTACAAAGTTCAATGAGCCAATGCCACGTCTTGTATCTGCATCATCCAAGACATCGTCATGTAAAAGACTTGCCACCTGACATGGAGACAAATGAATTCTTTCCTTAGTGCAGAAGCATTTAGAAAATAATGTAAGTTCAGAACAAAGGAGATTATAGTAAAAGAAATTGTGATTGATAATGAGACTAACATGGATCATCTCAGTAATCTCAGCTATACGCTGCTGTCTTGTACGAAGTTCTGTCGTCGAATTCTTTCCCAAACTGTTGGTTTCTGGTTCTGGAGCGTTAATATTTAAAGATGTTGCCATCAGCAATAAAACCTGCATAAGACATTTCCTTATTATTCATTCACAAAAAGATAAGAGGTTGAGATCCAAATATAAATTTGTGACAAACATTAGATCATAAAACATCAACAACATTGGGTAAACTAATGATTCTAGTACAGAAAAATAAAAAATGATAATCAGGCATAAAAAGAGTGTTGGGCCTCGTTTCTGAAGCCCAACGATCCAATCGGAGCCGTAAAGCATGAGCGGGTTTCCTTGATGGGTTATTTCAATGATCCTTATTAACCGACATCTTACAGGGGTGGCATGCCCACACCAGTCCAACACCACATCTCAATATGAATACTTCAAGATAATTGTAGCTCTATGTCTCTAGTTCACTTAGAAACAAGAACCACCTCATTCGGAGCTTTATAGCTCAAGATATGTCTAAGAACTAAAAGTATGTTCATAACTCGGTTATTCTCTTCCAACTGATCCCTCATTTTATTTCCATCAATCTTTTTCAATTCAACACCAAAAGCCACCAATTTTTTTTATGTAGAGGAGGAAAAATTTAGTAGGAGTCTGTTGCTTCAAGAATCACCTCATTCAGAGGTCGGATGACAAAGTTTGGTCAAAATAATCCAACATGTTTATGTCCTTAATCGTTTTGTACCTCCCTTGGCGCAATTGCCATAACTTTTTCTACAGACGTTGGATTGAGTTCGTTCTTAGACCATTTGAAAGAAGACTTCTATATCTACAACCTTTATGAAGAAAACAAAGTGAGATTCTGCCTATAAAAGGATCATAAATTGGACAGAAAATGTCAATACAAACTAAGACGATCAAATTAAGACGGTCAAACTAAGACGATTCAAATAAGACGATGCATGGTCAAATTAAGACGATGCAAAAGTCAAACTAAGATGATCCAAATTAAGACGATTCAAACTAACGTCACAACTTGTAATGCTCATATCTCTCAACTCCGATATCCAAAATTTACAAATTTTATATCGTTAGAAAGCTGGAAAGATCATCTACAACTTCTAAGAAAACAATCATCTACAACTTCCAAGAAAACAAATTTTACCCGTTCTGCCTAAATCATTCCAAATTTTTCCTTGAATTCAAAACACAATTCTACCCCTATGGAAAACTTGAAATATGAAATGGGCACTACAAGATAATAAGCACATCCACAGCGGAACTTCTTCAATTCTCAATTCACTTCCAAATCAAAATGAAATTTATACAAAGTTTCCATATATAGCTTTAATTACATATCGACGTTACATCACAGTCTTAACATAAGTTACCAAATTACATTGGATGCTCAATGTTCAATATGCTTATAAAGCTATTCAAAAGTCTAACCACTAACTTAGTACATAAGCTAACTACTTAGAATTTATCCAATTACCATGCAAGGATCACCGATCTTCTCGATCTGCACCTGAGGAGTGGGAAAAATATTGGGTTGAGCTACACAGCTCAGTGGCTAAGATATTTATAGTTATAGGTAACAAGCCACACACTCAACATATATGTGAATATTCATATATGCAACCATGTCGTTTCTTAATCTAGCAATACAAGTTCAACATTCACAATTTCAATTCATAACTCATAGCTCAAACATGATCAAAGCATGACACACATATTTCATTATAGCTTAACATATCAAAATGCAAATGCACAAACAATTGGCTCGAGGGTTCCATGGAACAAAACAGAGAAACTGAGGTTTACTCCGTAAATGAAAAGAGTCCACATTTTGGATCTCGTTGGCCACAAGTGGGCATCCGGAAAAAGACTTTTTGTCGACGTGTACGTGACTACGAAACGGTTTCTCTCTCACCCAAACACAATCAAATTTCATGCTTAATTCAATCATTCACAATCTCATATTCTCATACTTTTCTTTATACAAAATGCCATGACTCAATGCAATGGCATAACATGATCATACACACAATTTAATTGTTTTATCACAATGTCATACATCATAATGCAATTTCAACTTCACACCTTTCAAGCAAGTCATTTAACACACAATACACACACAAGGCATTTGTCCATTACACAATAACTATAAATAAATTACCCACATTAAAACTCTTGAAAATCCAAATTCTGTTGAGCCCTTCCTCTTGCTCTTAGGTAGGTTGTTCTTGATTTCCTAACACAACCAAAATTTTTCTTCAATTCTAATTCAAATGGAAATCCCTCAATTTCCATAATCACAACAAATCCCTAAAACTTCAAAACCACCATAAATGAAATTAACAAAAATCAAGCTTAAACCTAACCCACCCGTAGTCCATCAAAGTTAGAAAACCCAAAAAACCTAACTTAGAAACCCATCTTCTTCCTCCAATCATTCCCAACACAAAACTCATTTCTCTCTCTAAACTTCTTCATTCACAATACAACAACCCATTTCTTTACTAAAGCAAGCAAGAAGAAGATGAACTTACCTTAAAAGCTTGATGCTTCTCTTCTTTCCACGATTTTCCTCCTCCTTCTCTAGCTTTTTCGATTTTCTTCTCCTTCTTCTCTTCTCTCTCTCACGTTTTCTCTCTTTTCTTCTCTATCTCATGAATTCTCTCCTCTCTTCTTCTAATTCAAGCCTTTTTGTTAGTTTTTCTTCCAAAATTGCCCCTCACTTACTTGCCTTTTCTAATTTTTGCCCCTTTTTTGTTTTTTATGGCTCTACTCCTTTAATCCACTTAACACAAGCCTACTAATTTCTAGCACTTCCTTCCAATTTCAAATTTCTAATTAATGACCCAATTCTAAAAATAAATAAACAAACAAACAAACAAAATAAAAATAAATAACTAGACGGTTAATAAGAATTTAGAAAATTCAAGATCCAACAATTATAATTTTTTAATCATATTCTCTAGATTATTCATAGATTTTCGTGGAGGAGAGGGAAGAACAAATTATTCATTATTATTTTTCTTTCTGTCTTCCTTTTTCTATCATTAGTGAGGAAAGATAGTGAAGAGTGGCTATTCAAATTTAAGAGGAATCAAAATTGTAGTTGTAAGTTTGGGAGGTTTTGTTATAAACCTAGATTTTATTTTGATTCAAGTATTTCTTATTTCATGTTCTTCTACTTCATGAGTAACTAATATTGATTAATTTGATAAATTAATATAAAATTTAATATTGTATCACTATCTACAAGTTCACTGATTCGTAATTGTCATGAATGGTTGGTACTAGTGACAAGTATTTTATTTATGTATTTGTAAATTTAACCTATAAGAAGCAAGAAAACTAAATTAAATAGCTCTATATATCTCAATTATTTAATTTATAGTTGTCTTTTTCACTAAGATTATTGCTATCATTTAGTTGATATAGAATGTTATCATACCCAATCAATTAATGTTAAGTTTTGATTTGAATGCTGGTCTCAATCAATTAATTTAGGAATTGAGACTTATTATGATTGTTATAATAGGATTCAAACTAACTACTTTATTTATAAAAATTAATCATCTTAGACTAATGATCAAAGTTATAATTGGATGAGATCTTTCTCTAATTAAGTAAAATTGAATTTTCACTTTCATATTCAGTTGATTTATAATTTCTTGTTAATTTTAGTTTGTTAGTTAATTAATCATATAGCCCACCCTATTTTTTCAATTGACATTAAGAAGCTGATATTTAGTTCTCTTCAAATTCCACCTAGTTCTATGACTACCACAATTACTTAGCGAATCAAAAGTTAATTTTGAGGACTTCAACAACCTGCTCACTTTATAAACTTTATTTTAAAAAAACTTTTATTGTTAATATCATAAAATGACCCTTTTATACCCTAAAATATCCCAGCTAGGACTCTCCCTAAAGTGTGTCACATTTTTATTAGTAATAAACATCTAATAATAAAATAGACAATCAAAGGTTGCTAGTGTGAGAGAATGTAGAGAGAGAGAGAGAGAGAACCTCAACCCTCATCCCCTTTCCTTCCCTATCCAATTCCTTCCACCCAGCCTCAGTAGTCTTCTTTAAACTTTAGATTCTTACCTTACCCTTCAATCCTCTTATACCTCTGACTCGGTCCATTCTCCGAGCTGAACCTCTCTACTATTGTGACCTTGAGCAGTGCATCAAAGATGATTTTCCAATCTAGTCCCCACAACCTAGCCCTAAGATTGCTTTAGATGATCCACCTCAACTTGAAAACAATGAACCAATTGAGTTAATCTCAAATCAACAAACATCCCCTAAAGCTAGATTTACTTAGACTTAAGTGGTGGGGGAATCACTATCTAATTCCAAGCTATTCTATCCACCCCAATCCATCACCCAGAAACAACATATATTATCGACTCTTATTAAAGTCTTAAAAGAAGGTTTTGATAGATGGTCAACGACTTTGATTGGTTTCTTCCTGGATAAGAGAGTGTCATTCCCTACTATGAAGGCATGGGTTACTACAAACTAAAGAAATTATGGGCTTATAGAAATACTCATTAATGAGGAGGATATTTTCATTTTTAAGTTCTCCAACAAAGACCAAGCGTTGAAGATTGTCGAGGATGGTCCTTGGCAAATTTAAGGCAATCCAATGTTCCTTCAGACATGGAAACCTGGCTTTGAGAATATAGACATGAAATTTGCAAACATTGTCATCTGGGAATGCATATAAAGCATTACACTAGAATATTGGAAAAAAAATTGGTTTAATCTATTTAACAAGTTACATAGGGAAACCTATATGCCTAAAACAAGTTACAATTGATGTTAAATACATAAATTATGCTAGAATCTACACCTCAGTTGACTAAAACATGATCTTCTTGATGAAATCCCTATCACAAGGTTCAATAGCAATATGGAAATGGTTCAGGACATAGTCAAAGTGACTTACTCCTAGATGCCTAAACCAAAGGTGACCAGAATTTAAAATCCGACAGGAAGAATATTCAAGAATGGAGACTATTTAAAGCTCATAAGAGACACAAGTCATAATGTTGATGGAGTACTAAGACATTATACCACAAAAACTAGGGCGAAACAAAACAAGTTACTGGAAGACACAAGTTTAGATGAGTTAAACTAGGAGGGAAAAAGGCACAAGAAGGTAATTCCTCTAGCCCCACACCCATTAGTAAGGAGGATAGCAATACTTGCAATCAACTATAACTTATTTAGATGAGTTAACAAAATTCTATTTAGACCAATAGGGAGAAGGAGGAAACCTTTTAAACCCCTACAGATAGAAAAAGAAATCAGTCATGAAGAAGAGGGCAACCTCTTTAAATTGAACATGAAAGTTGTTAATGTAATATGAAGGGTCTTAATTCCACCACAAACAAGCAATATATCTTTGAGTTCATAAAGGGGAATAAATCGATCATTTTTGGTATCTTGGAATCGAAAACTAAGAAGGATAAATCCAATCTCCTCAATCATTTTCACAATAAGTGGAAAATGATTGTCGATTATATTCAACACCCCAATGGGAGAATCGTACTTCTCTATAATGTTGAGGACGTTAACATTCTAAACATACAATTATGGATTAAACGATTCATATCAAGATAAGGAGCTTACAAGAAAAGTTTGAGTTCTATATTAGTATAATTTATAGGTTCAATCACAATTTCCAATGACCCCTATGGATTAAGCTAAGGGAAACAACAACCAACATCTAAGAGCCATAGTTAGCCATTTATGATTTTAATTTTATAGGAGATCTAAATTTGGCTAAAGACAATGTGTGCATCAGAATCTACATTGATGATTTAAGGCTATATATAAGGGACACCCAACTATTAGACTTATCTTATGAAGGAAACTTATTTACCTAGAGTAACAAACAACTAGGTGAACGGAACCTGAGAAAGAAACTAAACAGAAGCATTTTCAATATGAAATGGTTACAGAGTTTCCCTCAAAACATGGCATCATTTATATTTTTTTTTGGTTTAATCCTTCACCTATTATTGTTCACATTTGTCACTCTAGAGAATCCACAAAAATCCCATTCAGATTCAACAATCATTTCATAGAGGTTGAGGGTTTAAAGTGTCTAGATCAAGAGTATTACTGGGAGATTTCTATTATAATAAATAATATATATATTACAAAAAGTTGAGGAGCATAAAGGATGAGCTTAAAAAATTAAACAAGGACAGAATTGGTAACATGAAAGTCTTACTAGGGCTTTATAAGTCAAAATTAACTCAAGCCCATATTAAACTCTATTAGGATCCATTTAACCTTATCCTAATGAAGAAGGAAAGGTAAGCTTTAAGAGAGTACTCACAGGTACTTAGCTATAAGTTATCATTGAACAAAAAGAGATTAAGAGTCTCCTAGTTAAAAGAGAGGCATAGGAACAAAAATTTCTTTCATAGAAAAGTTACAGGAAGAAAGGTCTCAAGCAGAATTACCATCCTTTAAAATAACGGCAACTTAATAATTGGCCAGAATAGAATTATGGAGGAAGTTATGGGTTTCTACTTTAACACTTTGGGTTCCCCTTCAAATGCCACTTCTTTAGTTACTCTGCTCAAGGAAATAAAGAATGATCAATTGTTTATAGAGGAAAAAATGTTTGTCCCAACCTATATCCAAGGAGGAAGTTCACAGAAGCTTTATATCCCCAATCCCTAAAAAAGAACTTGGGCCTAATGCAATGAAAGCCTTCTTCTTTTAAAAGGCACAGAATATGGTTAGTGAAACCAATATGCAGGTTACTAAGGAAGTTTTTAGAGAGGGGAAATTGTTAAAGGAAGTAAGTTATACCTTCATAACCTTAGTCCCCAAAGGTAACGAATAAAGATTAGTCACACACTATAGGCCCATGACTTGCTGCAACATAGTTTACAAAATCATTGTAAAGATTCTAGCTGATAGACTCAAGCTAGTATTACCTAATCACATTGGGGAGCAACAGGGTGCATACATTCCAAGAAGGTGTATAAGTGACAATATCCACATTGTTCAAGAGTTAATGAAAACTTACAATATAAGGAGTAATTCTAAAATTTGAACTCTAAAGATTGACTTTCGATATGATTCATAAATTGGCAATTCATTATAAATGGACTAAGAGCTTTTGATTTCCATGAGGTGTATATTTAATGGATGGAAAAGTGTATCACTAAAGTGTCTTTCAACAGTTGGGTAAATAAGGTACCCTCTAACTTAATCAGAAGATGCAAGGGATTAAAGCAAAGGTGTCCTATATCCCCTTACCTATTCAGAGTAGCCATGGAACTCTTAAACAGACTAAGTCAAAGGGTAATGGAGAGATCTACTGACTTTAAGTATCACATTAAATGTAGAGAAGAACAAATGTTCATCTTAAGGTTTGCTAATGAACTATTACTATTCTTAAGAGTTGATAGTAATTCTATTGCCACCATGATCATAACTATTAAGATGTTTAGTATATTATTAGGATTGCAAGTCAATTATGATAAAAGTGGCATCTACTTATGAGGAAAGGCACACCCTATAGGACCATGGTTATAAAGTATAACTGGTATCAAAATCTAGCAATTACCTTTAACATAAATGGGGATTCCTATTTCATCAAGAAAACTAAAGGTAGTGAAGTTCAAACTTATTATGGAGAAGATAGATGGACGATGACTAGGCTGGACTTCTAAATCTTTACAAATGGTTAGAAGGGATCAACTAATTTCCTCAATTTTAAGCTCCTTATATGTCTACTAGGTATCTCATTTATTAGTGCCAAGCTCTATATTCAAACTGATTGAAAATACCTTTAAAATTTTCCTATGGAATGGGGGCACAGAGGGAGCATTGAAAAATAAAGTAAATTAGAGGAAAGTATGCACCCCTAAAAGGTAAGGGGGATTGGGTTTCATACCTATTAAGGTAATTCAAAAATCATTGATTGCCAAAAATCCCAGAGACTCATCAAGGATGAAAATTCACAAAGGTACAATGAGTCAGCAACTATTACATCAATTATAGGCACTTCGAAACCCTCCAAACCCTTAACAATGCCTCTACCACCTCCATCAATATTCTTAAAATCAGAAGCTCTGTTAAGGAAAAGATTCAATATTGGGTCGGTGTTGGGAAAATTTATAGATTCTGGAAAGAATATTAGTCCCTTTTTGGTGTTTTAAATCTCAAATAGTACCTGTTACCTCTTAAAGCTACTTTCTAAGAGGATGCTATAGTTCACTTAGTCCTTTACAATAAAATAAGCTTGGTAAACTTCCCTTCCTATTTGGCTATTACTCAAATCTTATTTAATCACCCCTTAGTCATAAAAAAGGACTTAATTACCTAAATGAGACACTCCTTGTAACGAGTCCTTCAAGGAACTATTTTGGATGAATGCTCCTAAAGTGGGATAGTTCCACCTAGTGTGGGAAGGTTCTGCTCTCCCCAAGACATCATATACCCTATGGCTAGCTATTAACGGTGAAGTCTTTACCACTAATAGAGTAGCGAAATTCCTATACATCCCTATTAGATATGTGTTGTGTAAAAATGAAATGAAGACCTCAACCACATCTTTTTTAACTGTAACTTTTCTACTAAGATGTAGCTTTACATCATTCAAAGATGTAAAATTGGGCCCCTAAAACATTTTGGATATAGACAATCCACTAGTGTTACCAAATCAGTCATGCATCTAAAAGAGATAAAAGAAATCTTCAGTATAGTTTTGGTTGACCTAATGCCTAGCTTATGGGAGGAGTGCAATGCAAGAATATTCAAAAACCATTATCTGCCTCTAGATAGATTCAAGGATAACCTTCTCCATAAAATCATAGAACACCTATATTTACACAAAACAACTATTAAGATGCCATCACAGAGGATGATTGAGTGGGGATTATATTCGTACCATCTTATAACCTTTTATAGGCCTTACAAAGGAAAAGGAAGGATAGTCTATGAAAGATCAATGAAAGGAAGAGGATCATACTTGGGATGCGATGAAAACTCCATCTCTAAGGTCTACAATAATTATCCCTCTAGCAATCAATATTAGGAGCCATGTAAGGTTAGAATGCTCTAGAACCCAGCAAAATTATCAAAAGAGGAAAGCAATAATTTTTAACAATCTTTATGTTAGTTATGTTAAGACTTTTTGAGGAATAAGTTATTGAAACCCAACGACAACATTTTTCCATTCTTAATTGGATGAGTCCTTTGTAGGCTTTATCTCTTATTTTCTTTATAGTCTTTCAAGAAAACACTAATCTTCTTATTGTTAATTGTTTAACTATAAGAATGAGTGTCTTAGAATGTCTTGTTTTAAAGTGCATGCCCATCTTATCTAAGGCTTGCACACTCTACAGTAACTCTTGGCCTTACCTTTTTTACATATATATATTCAAAGCCCATTGATACTCACATTCTTCAAAACCTTTTTAAAAATATTAGTAGAATAAAAAGATCATTCCCTACTTCAAAAAAATCTTCTCTTCATTTAAACTTAAAGCACTAAATTAAGGATATTTTAGGTTTTTCTTCTTTTCTTTTGAAATTCCTTCTAGGCTACCAATATCTTCGTCATGAAGTTAAATCGCATTTCCCATAAAATCAACATTTTGTGCATCCAATATCCACTAACTCATGTTAGGTAATTATTATTCTATACCACATTAAAATAGTTCATTTATAATTTCTTCACTTGAATACCCTAACTAACTAAATTTTATTCACTATTTTCATTATATCATAGGTCATATAATTTATTTGATGCTTCAGTGTCTACTTCGGTGGCTAATCTAATAGGTGTATATATGGGTGCCTCTATGGGTTCCTCAATAGGTACGACTATAGTAACTTCTTCAAAGCCTACATCAGTATACATTAGGCCATTATTATCCTTAATTAGCTCAATATAAATTTGTACTGAAGGTTCATTAAGTGTGCATAACTTAAGATACTTCTCTTTATTTAAATGCACATCAATTATCTTTTTTTTCTATCTTCAATTACTTGTAATAAATTCCTAACATTATTATCCTTTTCTAGTGAAAGGACCCATCCTAGAGTTCCCTTTCTAGAACACAAGTGGAGCCTTCTCAGTGACCCCATAATAGCCCTCCAATTAACTAAATTGAAGGGTTCCTGCAAAGCCAAGTTGTTCAATTATTAAAAACCTTTCATAGTTTAATAATTAAAAGCGGAAAAAATAGTAGGAAATTTTTTCTATCATTTTATTGAAAATTTTTATAGCATAACGATTGCATTTTGACATTCCCAAAATTTTCAAAAAACATGCATAACACAATTTAAAATACTTCTAACATTTCATATTCATCTTAACTTCTAAAATGGGACCTCAGGTCCACATCACAAGCAATCACAAACTTATAATTCTCAACATTTGAAAAACTTTATTGAGGATTGAAGCCCTTATAGTTCATTAAGTAAAAGATATTTACAATCCCACAAAGATTTACAAGATCACATTTTGGAACCTTTTCCAAAATAATTTAAAACATATAACATGCATAAAAAAATAATATAAACATAATAGCACTCGATGATACAACAATCATGTAACGAAGTCTCAATTATTGCAACACCTGTATGCATACTTGGGGTGATTTGTTTAAAAACATAAAAGTGAAGGTGAGCTAAACTAGTTCAGTGAGTGTAATAAGTTTTTTAAAAAATTGAACTTTTCATAACATATATATGCAATATACCCATATAATCATAAAGCTTATGGTAAAGCATTTGCCATAATAATTTTTTAATGCATCGTCAAATCTGGTAATAACATAACATTTCGTAAAACATAAATTTCAATTTTTTTGAAATACTATTCCAAAATGATTTCCAACATTAAGTTCATAATACACAAGTTTCCATTTTCCATTTTCCTTTTCTTAAATAATAAACAGTGGTGACAATAAGTTTTCTGAAAACTTTTATATTGAAAATAAGCCAAACACTAGAATTGGTACCATACAGTACATCTAAAATCAATTTTAAAAATAAATAGTGGTAGTATTATTCTTTTATGATGTTTCTTACTCAACGTGGCCCACTGCTAGTTTCTTTACCATACTGTACACTAGGCTTAAAGTCACGGAGCTAGTTCTGCATCTCTTATCCGCGACTGGTTAACTATTATTTATAGAGCTAGTTCTACATCACTTACCCGTAACAAGTTAACAGCTATAAAACGATAGTTATAGAGCTAGTTTTGCATTGCTTATCTGTAACAAGTCATGGAACTAGTTCTACTTCGCTTACTCGTAATAGGTTAACCACTATAAATTGGTATAATAACTTGTATAAAACCTAATAGTGTAGCTAGGCAAAAGCAACTCATACTTTTTTCAATTCATCTTATTTTCAAAATCAATTGTAAGAGGATTCATAATCATCCTATTTAATGCATAATTTTAATGTAACTTCCAATCGTACAAAATTCAACTTCCAATTTAAAACTTATATATTGCTAAAGCATACACTTATAGTAGCAAGATTCATTTGTCCTATTTCATTCATATAAAACTCAACATAACTATTCATTTCATGAAAACCATTTGTATAAAATCAATTTATAGAACACTCAAATGCCATCAATTATTTTGCAAAGAATTTAGTCATACAAAAAAATTAAAATACACTCACAAACTTATCGTCAAGCACACTCACGCCCTCGATGCCTCTCCTTTACCTACACCAAACGCATTTCAGTTAAGCATTTATTTCCAAATTCAGAAATAAGACATCAAAACTATAATTTGGTTTAACCAAATTCGAGATTTATATTTAATCAACAAGTATTGAACTTAATTACTGTATTTCATGGTTAATTTAATGATAAGACGGTTGTGGAATAATTTTGGGTTACCCAAAATTTGTTCAAATAACCTTCATTTTGACCTGTTTTAGTTCTTATGGACTCCAATCCTAATTTCAGAGCTTTTCATTGTGTTTCAAAATTGTTCGGTAACTTTTTCGATTACCTGGAAGAATTTTTAGATTGAATCCAAAAATCACTAAATGTCACCAAAATTATCCAAATTTCATTCAAAAGTGTCATCCAAATCTCCAGAGCACATTTCAAGGCTTTTAAAGCTCGTTCATACTCATTTTTTAGCTTTTTAGAGTTTTCAAAATTTTCACAAGAAACCGGTCGAGTCAAGATTCATCTCTGGTCTACGCGTGATCTCCTTTATAACCTCAATAATACGTTTAAGTGTTTAAATTACTCTAGTATACCATAAATAAAGCATGTTTGATAAAATGCATGCGCAACACAGTTCACCATACAATAATCGAACTAGGATATTACGTTTAGTGCCTTCAAACTATTTCCAAATGATTCATATGGGAATTTATAGGTTAAATCCCATGCTTTCTCATATCCTAACCTCTCATTATTGAGCATGAAATTAATCAATGTAATCTCATCCACTTGATTACTAAAATTGTTTGTCTCTTCATCTTCTTTTGTCATTTTTGGTTCAAATTTAAAACATTCACCCTAAAAATAGTTAAACCTATTTCTAAGGTTAGATGCACTATCCATTTCTCAAAAAGAACCTATATTAACATTATAATAAAATGTCAGATGTTATAATGATGTCATAATAGTAAAAAAGTAACCTAATGGTACTTTTTTAACTCATGAGAATATCAAATTGGAATTATCCAAGGATGAGAATATTTCATTACAAAGCATTGATACTTATAAGAGTTCCTTTAAAGTCTTTGGAAGAATATGCATAGATAATCTTCCCCCTCTCTATTTTCTTATACTTGACAAACATAATTGTACAAAATTTATTAGTTATAAGCTTTCAATATTTAATTTATACTTGTCTTTAAAACTATTGCTTAGTATTAGTAACAATCAAACTAGTAATGGAATAATTAATCATCTTTTCCAATATACAAAGCCAATAAAAATAAAATTTTGTTAAATGTGTTAGATATATGTAATTACAGATAAGAAAATATATGTATAGTCTTCATTCCTAATAACTGTAAGTTAACCATATTTATATTTTTCACTAAGATGGAATAAGATTGTTTGCTCCTTATTCACCCTTAAATTGATGATATTCAATTTGCAATGGAAACAATATACATTAAACATAAATAAAGTCATATATTGACTATATATAAAAATCTAACAACAAAATCCCTAAATTACTATTGGAAAAAGGCATGAAATTTATAATATATGATTTAAACAAATTAGACAATTAATTAAACAAAGCATTGCTCCTCATATAATATGAAAGCTTATCAAAATTGGAAACCTAATTAAAATCCCTAATTTAGAACCACAAAAGACTTGATAATAATAATTTATATTTAGATGAATCATAAGAATCTAAAACAAGACCCTTAACTATTGTTATTGTTTAGAATAGGTATTCTATAGATCATAAATTGAAACCTTAAGTTTTCTTATACAGTGGTTATGATTTGCTTCCAAACATTTCTTGTTAAACCAAATTGAATAATAATGACTCAATTATACTCTTTAGATGAATGTGGTATTGATTTTTTAGTGGCTTTGATTTTCTTTCTTATTGACTACAATTTTTTGTAAGAAGATGAGATGTTTTATATGACATCATTATAGATTAAATAACATTTAACCTACATGATATTGCGTGTTGTATGGTAGAAATGGTATAACCATGTCATATGTTTTTTCATATAAATAGAAGCGATGTCATTTTTATAGTCTCTGTTAGGTTTTCCTAATAGAGATAGATAATGGGGTGGGGGATGTTAGAAAACTAAACCATAGGAGGTTATTAATATTTTTTAAATTTTATGATCTAAAATGAAAAAGATTGAAACCACAAAGAGGTTCAATATTTAACTCTTATGATAATGATAATGATAATTATAATTATAATATTGACCTTTCATATGATGAATTAGTTAAATTTCTAGAGGTCATGAGTTTGAAAATGAAGAAAGTATCGTCCATATATAAAGAGTTTTAAAGAACTCTTAGATAATCTATTATATATGAATAAGGCATTGTTAAATAATATCAATTTCCTTAAATAATCATTGTCTAAGTTCACTCGAGGAAGTAAAAAGTTTGAAAAGTATACTTAAAGTCTAAAAGAACTCTAATGTTATGCAATGAATTGGTTTCACTTATAGACTTTAAGAGGTGGGGACAAATCTTTCCTTTTTTGTCATCTTATGATTAATTTATTTAGTTGATAAAATTAACTTTATTAGCTAAAAATGTTTTAGATGCCCTTTTTTGTTGGTAAATTAATAAAGGATCAAACTTCTACCACTAAAGAATATGATTTCGGAGGATCTATAGTTTTTTTTTAATTATTTCACTCATTGTGGAATTTTATTTAATTATTTCACTCATTGTGGAATTTTATTTAATTCTTTTACTCATTGTATAGTGGAACAAAATATGTTTAATTTATAAATGAATTTTTATAGTGCAATTTTTAAATTCTATAAATTCTATAATTATAAAAGGATAAAAAAAAACTTATGATTTAGTGACTAACATATAGAGCTATTTATAATACATAGAGAGTTAAGAGTATTTTACAATTAATAAAATAAGTAGCAACTTTAGACCATCTAAATGGAATATTTATTATTTGATCCATATCTTTACATAAGAAGTCTAATAAAAGCAATGCACCATGAATTACCAAGATAACTTTTGTAAAGTGAAAGCATTACATGATAAGACTATGCCTAAGTTATCATATGAGTATGTTACATTTTCCAAATGTGGACAAAAATCACATGTTCATCTGTCACCTTCTAGGTTCAAAGCAAAAGAAAATTTTCATACATTTATGTATATATCATATTCTAAACATAGAGTACAAAGCATTCAAAGCAAAAATAGACATTTTTTTTATACAAGATCATCCCTTAACAATTGGCCAAATAAGAAAGAAAAAGGATATAACAATTGATAATGTATAAAAAGAGGTAACCAGTTACTTTCATATTGACAATATTTAAGAATGATTACTTGGAATACATATTTAAAGGAGAGAGCACTGTTGAATATGCTTAGGGGAGAAAGATAGATTTATCTTAGAAATTGGTCGGTAAGAATTTAGATTTATCATAGAAATTGATAGGTAAGAATTCTAAGAACTATTATTTGATTTTATATATGCTTAATATGTGATTGTTGCCCATATGATGATAGAGTTTTTGAAAAGTGGGCGAGGGAATATTTTTTTTCCTTTTGATACTTATGGATTTATATAACATATACCTTTTCTAATATTGACAAAAATGAGTAGAGAATGATGATATTAAAACTTAATCATTTCATAATGCATATAATTATTGAGTAAGTTTTACTTCTAATAAAACCCCAATATTTATAAGTGTATGGATCATAAACTTGTAGTGTTATAAAAGGAGTCTATCCCACAAGAAGTTAGTGAACTAATCTAACTCTAAGTTAGTGAACTAAGCTAATTCTAAGTTATCTAAGGCCTAAAAAGATTATTGAAAGGAATATAAAAACTAAACAGAAAAGTAAATTCATGAATATGGATTGATTGAAATTAAATTATAAAATTAACATAAAGAAATAAAAATTGAGCACCACCAATGAACAATCAAAATCACACAAGGAAGATTAGTTGATTATGAGAATGGTGATTTATCCTATCATCAAATGCTAAGAAGATTACTTCTGAGTTAAGACATTATCGGTCCTAGACTTTTGAAGGGTGGACTACTCTCTCTTGAGTTATAATCATTAAACCTTAAATCATGGCCCCTAATTGAATTATGAAAATTTCAATCTCTCAATTAATAACAAACCTATAAATCCATTCAGATCTTAAGCCCTCTAATATACTATTAGGTCCTTATAAGAGAGCTCTCTTTGTATAAATTCCCAATTTGACTATTACGTGATCTATTAGATTATTTAACTCTTATTACCAATGTAATCGCTTTGCTATTGGTTCACTCTCTTGATTTGTTACCAAAGCATACAAATACAAAAAATAATCACAATACCCTATATATTAACATCAAAAGAAATCATATTAATGTTGATTAAAGAACAAATCTCTAAAGGAGTTTAGAACATCATCATCAAACCCAAACCCATCACTATCAAATCCATCTCGTACATTCAGAAGAAACAACAATAAAGATGAAATGAAATGTCACTTAGGAGGGTTATAATATATCGGGAAGATAGTAGCACTACAAACCTTGTTCTCTTTCTTCCTTTCTCCTCCTTCTCTCTTCTTGTTCCTCTCCTTTTGGATCTTTCTAAAAGTGGCAAAAAATGGAGCTCCCTTTTAGGTCATCTTTCTTTTCTTTATATATCTTTTCCATTTACAGCAAGTGTTATGGTTTACCCGAGCCCAAAATTTTGAAATATTACTAAAAAAATCACATTTTAAAAGCCGGTCTGTGTTTGTTGTCACATAGGCCACGATCGTGGTATCGACCACAATCGTGGCCCACAATACCACGATCGTGGCACTTTCTTTTTTCTCTCTTTCATGATTGTGGCTGATGGGGCCAGGATTGTGGCTGACCCACCACCTTGCTCTGAGTTTCCTCCGAATTTCCTCCTTTCTTTGATATTTGATCTAAAACACTAACAAATATATCAAAGCCTTAAAACACATGATATTAAAGCTCAATAACATGCTTGAACCTATAAAATACGTAAAACATAAATAGCTAACTAACTATCATAATCCTAAACCTAAACATACATGAGTTAATTAATTAAGCACTAAAAACAAACTAAAATTCGTATTAAAACATCATGCAACTTACAGTTATCACATCCCCACACTTGAACTTTTGCTTGTGCTCAAGCAAAAACAAAACAAAAAAACAAACACACTAACAACAATACACACAAATGCAATAATGATATAATGGCATTGAACTTCATGACAGAAATTTAACTACAATCACAATCCTTCAAGTTGTTTTAACCTATTAACTTATAAAATCTGTGTTTAAGTACTTCATACTAAATACACATACCAATAAGGACTTAATGTCAATTTCATTACTCTTATCACTTACACACACACATTAATAATTAGTTGGTCAAAAAATATTATAACTATCCTTTAGTAGCTTTTCATTAGAATTCATGCTATTCATAAAGATCAGAAGGTGTAACATCCTGTACTCATATTAAGGGTTAGGACCTGAAATTTCAATACATGTGAGCTCAAAGAGAGATTAAGGAAATGCATTTTTCTTGCTCATGCATAATGTTACCATACATGCACATAAATATTGAATCTTTGCACATGAAAAAAAAGTGGTACGTGCATTCATTGACAACTTCTAGGTATAATTGATGTTAAATGTGATTTTATTAAAAATGAGAAGTAGAGGGAGTAGAAAGAGTGATCTAGGTATGAGTTGTGATAAGAAAAGATTTGGAAATGAAATTGGTAGTGATCTAAGAAATGTTCACTAAGGATACTTCAGTATTTTAGCCACAACTTTTTCTCTAGTTATCCAAAAAGATGATTCTTAATTTGTATTAAACTAGAAACATATGGCTACATTTCTTATGAAGACATAGAATTTAAATTCTATCTTTAAGGATCTCAAAGGTTGTCACGAAGTTGAGAATTGGGTGCAGTACATTGAATGAATGTAAAAATTCATATTTTGTATTCGGGAGAAATTTTTGATTAATCTAGGCTGATTTAGGCAAATGTGTCTTCTGGAGAGTTGTCGGCCTTTATTTTAGCTTTATAGTGGTATATAGCATGAAAATTTTGGACATCCGAGCTGAAAGTTATGGTCCTTATAAGGGGAGATGCTCAAAAGTAAAGATGCTTCTTCTGTGATAACGTCATCTTCTTCTGTGTTTCTTCTATGATGACATCATCTTCTTCTATATTTTGCTTCTTCTGTGTTTTGTTTTTCTATGATAATGTCATCTTCTTCTGTGTTTTGCTTCTTCTGTGGTGATGTCGTCTTCTTCTATGTTTTGCTTCTTCTGCTTTTTCACCTAGCCTATATTCTGTTCCATTTTTGATCACTCAGAAGATAGAATTTGTATTCTAGGTCTCATGAAAGTTGTAGATCTTGAAGTTCTCTTTCGAACTATGTCAAGAACACCTAAATCTGATATCTCTAGAGAAAGTTATACCAATTGTCCCACGATAGGTTCAATATGATTAAGGATAAAACTAGATTGGATTCTTTTGGGCATAACTTCTCTAGACACTCAAACGGCTTGATTCTTAACCATTGGACTCGTAAGACATTGCTCTACATCTCCACCAAAAATCATATCCATCTGAAATGAATTGAGAGAGATTGAGTGAAAAACGTGGGACGGGTACAGTGTGTGTGTTTTTAAATACTATGAACTGGTGTTATTCCACTGAATATACTTCAGTATTTTAAAGATTTTTGGATCGGTAGAGCTCCAAATGAGAGGATTCCTAATTTTTTGTGAACTAGAGACATGAAGCTACAAATGGTATGAAGAAATTGGAATCTAATTCAGTTTTTAAGATGTTTAAATTTTAGATAGAAGTTTTGCATAGAATACTGATTTGGACAAAAGCAGTCCAAAAATGTTTGAAGTGTATCTTTTCAATCACTGACCCAAATTGAATGATTTTCATGTCATTGGAAACGTAAGACAATAGAGAAGATTATTCTAGAATAAAGTGTTATGTCAAAATATTCAAGGGTGCTTTTGGCAAGACAGTTAAGTGTGAAAGACATAAGGCATAAATAGATGGGACAATTCTCAATCATTAAGGGCATAATTGGAAGAAGAAGTATTGTCCTGCTTATAAATAAAGAAGAAAAACATGAATGGAAGGAAGCAGAAGAGAATAACGAAAATAAGTAAGAAAGAGAAAGAGAGTTTGGTGGT
>JANKYF010000006.1:57027309-57043038 GCA_029829435.1 Erythroxylum hondense
GCAAAATCACTAAACGTGCAATTCAATTATGAATGCACTCACTGCTCACTCATCCAAATTACCGATATGTCCTCACAACGGTAACGGGATGTTACATTGGGTCCTTGCGGGAGTGGGTTGCTATAGTAGGATTTATTAAACAACAATATTTTTGATAATTTTCATTAACATGAACCTAGCCTTTTGACGTGAAGGCAAACATTTATTGTGATTAATGTCCCCTGACTACTTAACTAGGTTATATTTTTATCAAGCAGCTTGGTTGGAATGTCATTATAGTCTTTCAATGTAAAGGAAAACATTTATGATGAATGTGCCCTAGTTATTCAGCTATATCACATTCTCAATTGGCTACGAGCTCTATTCATAACCCAATTTGTTTAAAAATGGCTAGCGGAATAGTTATTTATTTAAGGAAAAACACACTTTTTAAATATATTTTCTTTCCTGCCTCATTTCTTTAGCTAATCATTCTTATAAAAAGATACTAACGGTACTAATTATTCGATTGACCTAAAATTATTAATTAATGTGTCAAATTCCTAAGGTGAACGAACTAACATCATATCCTAATTAAAATGCATATTTTGTAAGGTTCCGGTCATGCATCTCATACATAATATATATCAAATATATGCAGCAACAAATAAAACAGAACCTTTAAAACTAGATCTACTCATGCATATAGTTATAGAAAACAAAAACATGAAATGTAAGATGTTCACATACCTTTCTGATGATCTCCTTCGTCCTTTAATATTCTTTACGCTGGGTTGTCGTAAACCATAATGATCAATGTAAACCATCTCTAATGAAAGTCCATAAGAAGATAGAAGGATGAAACCTCACTAAGAGATGGGTAAAATTCTTTCTTTATGCTAGCAAAGAAAAGAACTCTTGTGATAGTTAGAGAGAAAAAGAAAGCGTGTGTGTTTGAAAAGAACCTTTCTATCACTTGTGTCTAACACAAGATGCACGAAAATCATTTCTATTTTTTGCACCATTTGGCCTTCCATAATCCCCATCACTAATGGAGAGTTATGGGAAGTTAATGGTCATGAATAGCATGCATTAATGGAAGTTATGGAAAGTTAATGACCATGAATAACATCCAATAATGGAATTTTGGGAAGTTAATGGCCAAATTGGTGGTCAACAACACTTGTTTCTAATCCATTTTATGCAACGTTTTCTACCATAATCACATCACGATACAATCTCAAAACACTCTCTCATATCTTAAATCACCATTCAAGACCATTTTACTCATCCTTTAGATCGCTTATATGTATGACCCATTAAGTTCTCAGTTATGTTGGCCACTTGAATTAACACTTAATTCAAGTAAGTCAAGAGTGGTATCTAGCAACACGTCAGACCCCCAATTGATCGAAAAGTTAGTGGTTTGAGTATGAACCCTTTTATATGTAATGTTGCCAAGCAATTCGTCCTTTCACCATCTACACCCCACTTGGTTCAGATTATAGTCAAAGTGTTAACTCCCATTAGACTGACTACATCACATCTAATCCAAGTGTTATTAGATCTTGTCCTGAGGATCTCATTACTCTATGTATCATTAAAGACTCTCTTCATGTCACATATCTTCTCTGGCTAGAGATTCCTAAGTAATGACATCAACAAGAGGCCATAGGTATCATCTCCTTCTATCAGGAGTGGTGAATCCTTTTTTAGCTACTTAATTATCTTTAAATATCTCAAGCTGTACCCAATCACTACACTATGAGTAACCCCTGAAAGGCATCGATGAATGAGGTCAAAGCACATGATCAATATTTGATATATCTTTGAGCACCTCAAGTCAAAGAATATTTGCACCATTGCTATGATGAGACTATCATTGACACCGAAATAAAATATCCATATGATTGTCTCATAGTAGGTCAATCCAATGTACTTACTAACCTTAGTAAGCATCCATATGTTAACTCTAAACAACTTATGTCTACAGCTTATAAGACCTACTGTTTGATCTAATCAAGGAGTATAACATGTGCTAGTCTATTCAGATTAATGATATCCCATCTCATTAATCCTATGACTAGGGAAAGTTTAGATACTAATAAGTTTATATATGATAGGAATCTCATTATCATGATCTGTTCATGATTTCCTCCATGCTATGTTTTGTATCAAGGACTTCATTAAATCAATTTAAGATCAACATCAATTTCATAAATGTTTGAACATCGAAATAATAAAAATGCCTTTATTAATCATAAAATGATTTGTACAATAAGTGATAAAAGTGATTGCCTTTATAGCACTTCTCTAATATATTTAACCAAAACAACCTAGGACACTAATTTCACAAGCTAATAAATCTTAGCAACCTAAAAGAATATGTTCAAAGCTAAATTGATTTTGTTAAGTCCTAGCTATTGACACATTCATATGAGTCACATCATGCAAGCCTAAACAAAACTAACATATAATATGAAAAATTCACACTAAAAATAAAAATATATAATGCACACAACGTAACCCTCCCCACACTTGGACATCATAGTGTTCTCAATGTGAGAAGGATAAATAACATACAAGGTGGGAATAAAAATAAAATAATATGAACATATAAGAACAAAATAAAGACAAAAATGAAAAGAAAATGGTTAGAGTATAAGAACCCGTCATGGCAATTAAGGTGGTGATGGTGTTAGAGTCTGAAACCATATGCATTTGACGCCCAAGATTGTTACCCTATCTTATAATTGCTTTTAAAGGAATAAAAGAGTTAGTAATCCAAACCATGCAAAATCATTAAAAACCTTTTTTTAATTCAAAGCAAATCGAAATACACAACAACTTCAATCTAACTATCAAACGTGCCAAGTTATAGTCATTAGCTTGACCTTACATCCTTCGAAACTCAGCCAGGATCAGTTTTGAGTGGCTTGGTTCCACCCTTCAACCTTGTAGTTTATAAATAAGCTATATGTTGGAAAACAATCAAAAGGACAATATTGATAAAATTAAAAAGACCAATTAATGTCAGTAATGTCCTTTTTACTAACAAATTGTCAATAAAATAAGGAATACAAAACTCATTGAATCTTTTATTGAATCCAGCAATTTGTCCTATAAGAGGGTGACATGTTCTTGTTCTTCCTCATTCACCCTCATCTCCTTATCTTCTTTTGCTCTTTGAACAAAGACTTCCTTATATTCTTCAACCGCTATGTCCATTGTCATATGTTCTTCTTTTTCTTACTCCTTTAAAGATTCCACTGCATCAATTTTCCTAAATGAGTCACCCTCTTTCTTCTTCTCTTAGTCTTCTATAAGTTAGGATTCAACTTATTTTTCGCTAGTGCTTCTAGTCTATCCCCCTTCTAAGTGTGATAACCTTACACTGCTTTCTTGGATGTACTTCAATGTTATTTAAAGAGTTTTCCAAACTTCTCTTACAAAATTCACGGGAAAGTTGTCTCATTTGAAGCTCTAGGTTGTCAATAGAAGAGGCATGGTCTTTCAGTACTTACTTAAACTTCTCTTCCAGTCTCTTCTAGGCCTCTTCATGTTTATGGGCTTATTCAAGATCTTGTCCAATTTAGACTCTTATGAATTGGACTTATCTTGCTGAAATCCTAATAGATCTTGATGTCCCATGTGAGTCCTTACATTTTTAGACCAATAGAAATCTGGGTAGTTCTGTTAACCCAGATTGTATGTGTTTAAATAAGGATGATGACGTACCTAACTAAATTGTGCCTCATTGAAGTCCACAAAGGTCCTTTTCTCCCTATAATATGTTTCCTCTATCAGTGTTCTTTCTATCTTTTCTTGACATTTAACTTTTGCGGATTCCACATTGTTGCCTTGTGATGTCCAAATCGATGTGTTTTCTACTTTATGCCTAGACTTCCTTCTCCTTTTTCTTTCGTTTTTTTAATTAATTTCTTATGATAGGATACCACAATCCCAAGAGATGGTGAAAATTCCTTAGACTAAAAGAATTCAACTAATTATACTAACTCCCTAAAAATGGTGTCAAAAACTTGTTGAGCAACTTGTAATAAAACCCCCAATATCTGCAAGTATACGGATCGTAAACTTGTAGTATTAAAGGTGTTGATGCCACGAGGATTTGGTGAACTAATCTAATTATAAGTTATCTAAAGCCTAAAAGATTATTAAAAAGAAAATAAAAACTAAACAGAAAAGTAAATTTGTGACTATGGATTGATTGAAATTAAATTCTAAAATTAACACAAAAAATCAAAATTGAGCACCACCAATGAACAATCAAAATCATACAAGGAAGATTAACCGATTATGAGGAGGGGGATTTATCCTATCATTAAATGCTAACCTGATTACTTTTGAGTTAAGACAACATTGGTCCTAGACTTTTGAAGGGTAGATTACTCTTTCTTAAGTTATAATCATTAAACCTTAAATCGTGACGCCTAATTGAATTGTAGAATTTTCAATATCTCAATTAACAAAAAACCTACAAATCGAATTAGATCTTAAGCCCTCTAATATACTATCTGGTCCTCACATGAGATCTCTCTTTGTATAAATTCCTAATTTGATTATTTGCATGATCTGTTAGATTGTTTAACTCTTATTATCCAATCTAATCATTTTGTTATGGGTTCACTCACTCGATTTGTTACCAAAGCATTCAAATAAAACAAATAATCACAATACTCTATGTATTAACATCAAAAGAATCACATTAACATTGATTCAAGAACAAATCCCTAAAGCAGTTTAGAAAATCATCATCAAACCTAAATCCATCACTATTAAATCAATCTCGTATCAAAGAAAGAACAATAAAGATGAAATGAAATGTTACTTGGAAGAGTATGAATAGATCAGAAAGATACCAACACTGTAGCCCTTCTTGTCCTTCTTTTTTTCTCCTCCTTCTCTCTTCTTCTTCCTCTCCCTTGGATCTTTCTCAAAATGGAAAAAATGGAACTCAAAAGTTTGAAATGTCCCTCAAAAAGTCACATTTCAGAAACCAGTCCGCATCTATTAATGCACAGACATGATTTTGCTCTTTGTCATGATCGTGTAGACCTAAAATTCTGTCACAATAGTGGCCCTAGGCCTTTCTTCTAGTTTTATCTATGTTCTCTCCATTCTTCAGTATTTGATGTAAAACACTAACAAACACATCAAGGCACCTCAAACACATAATATTAAAGCTCAGTAACTTCTCTAACCACACTCAAAACAAAAATATCTAACTAAATAACATAATCCTAAACCTAAACATACATGAATCAATTAATTAACCACTAAAAACATACTAAAGTGCCTTTAAAACATCGTGCAACTTACAACATAAATCTTGTCTTCCTAAGTTAGGTTGGTAGTTAGGGGGTAAAATGTGACAATTCTATAGGAATACACCATTGGTTGTCTATGATAATTGAACTAACTTGAGAGCTCGTACGAAGTCCATTCCATAAAGAAACAGCTTCTAGAATTTTGACAAGGGGGCCTATAATTGTTCAATTTTCATGCCACAAAGAAGCCTTTTCTCCATTTACAGCCGTACAACGAACCGTAGGCTCTAAAACAGGTCTTAATTTTGATAGTTAGGTCAAGGACCAAGAAAATTTGGATTTTATAGGAACGGAATAAAGCCTAAAACCTTTACAAATGTGTCTTTGGAACCATCTAATCTAAAGTGAATTATTATCCAATAAGATGCTCCAAATATTTTTGATCAAGGCTAATTAAAGTTTCCAATAAAGGTTAATCTCAGTCTACCCTCTTCTTTTCTCATACAAATGTGAAATCATTTGACCTTAGAAAAGTGGCTATTCAAGTTTAAATTCCCCTAAAACAATTTTCGAAGTAGCTTCTCAATAGTTTTGATGACTCCATTAGCTAGAGTCATGTTAGAAGACCTGTAAACATAGAGGAAATTTAAGATAGATTTGTTTAGTTGTAATCTCCCTCTAAATGAGAGAACCTTATTTGTCCACAAGCTAAAAGCTTCTTTGCATTTTTTCTACTAAGGCGTAGCATTCAAAGAATTGTATCCTTTTGGTAGTAATGGGCAGCCCTAAATAGGTCAAAGGTGAAGGTTTCTTGTTCATACTAGTGATTTAAGAGATTCTATCTTCCATCATATTTGTACTAGTATCCAAAGTAAAATGGTTTTTTTTCTAAGATTCACCTTTAGACCTAAAAAATCTCTAAACATAGACAATGTTAAGATGAGTAGTTCAATAGATTTGCTTTAGGACTTGGAGAAGAGTAATAAGTCATCTACAAAGTATAAGTTAATAAGCCCTACTCTCTTACATCTACAAAGGAATTTAAAGTATTTGTTACTTCCAACTTTATGAAGAAAAAATTGGTTTAGCAAATCCATGCATATGATAAAGAGATAAGGGGAAAAGGGATCCCCTTATCTCAGTCCTCTAGCACTCTTAAAGATATCAATAGGCGTACCATTAATTAGAACTGAGTAAGATGGAGAAGTAATACAAGCCTTAACACACCTAACAAATATATTAGGGAATCCCAAGATCTCTCAAGTTTGAAGGATAAAGCTCCATTCAACAAAATCAAAAGCCTTTTTGAAGTCCAATTTTATGATACAATTAGGAGAACTATTCTTCTTCCAATACTCATTCATCAATTCTTGAACAATAGAGATGTTATCCCTATCATTCTTCCTTGAACAAAGGCACTCTAGTTGTCAAAGACTAGAGAATCCATAACTATCTTTAACCTATTAGCTAAAATTTAGAAATTACCTTATATAAGAAGTTAGTGTAAGCAATGGGTTTAAAATATTCAAAGGATGAAGGGAAAGATCACTTAGAAATCAAACATATATAATTTTTGTTGATCTCCTTCACTAGCAGTCCTTTAGAGAAAAAATATATTGCTCTTTTCACCATAGATCTAATTTCTTCCCAAGTTTTTAAAAAAGAAATAACCATTAAAGCCAACAAGTCTTGGGGATTTGTTTGGGTTCATTGGAATACCACCTAATTTATCTTTTATCCCTTCGTAGGCTTAGAGACAAGTGCAACTTGCTAGTGTATGAGAACATCCATAAAAGCTCTTAAAATATTTCTCTATGAGAAATCTCCCTGCAATCATGAATTTTATGAGAACATGTTCTATTTGAGTTTTTCATAGCCAAAATAGAGTTAAAGAAGAATTTAGTGCACCTTTCACCTCCTTTAATTTAGTTGGCATTGGCCCTTTACTTTATGAGGCTATCATGGCCTCTGGTGGTAGACAAGAAATCACTCAAAAGAGTCTTTTTGGGTTCCAATAAGAGAGAATTAATAGGATCCCTAGCAAGTTAACCTTGAATAAGGGCTCGCTCATCTTTAGTTTTAGCAACAACTATTTATATAGAGGAAGCTCTTCTATTCATAATTCTTTTTATCTAAACTTTAGTAGCCTTAAGCTTTTGGACACAGAAAAATTGATGAGTTCCTATAACTGAAAGCTTCAATCCCCTTTGGAACGCCTTAGAAAATCCATTATTCTCAATCATAAATTATTAAATTTGAAAAGATCTTTCCTTTCCTAAATCTGGAAAAGGTTCTCTACCTACATTGGTGAATGATCTAAAAATAATAGATCTAGAAATGTAGACAAACTATTAGAAAATTGGGTTAGCCAATCCTAATTCACCAAGATATGATCAAGTTTCTTCCTTATTACCCATTTATTAGACTATTTGTCGCTTTAAAATTAGAAATGCCCCTAAAATTTCAAGTCCAAAAACTACAAATTTGCTTGCATAAAATCACTAATATTAGATAAGATGTTTCTCAAGATGTAGTGTCCATCAAATTTAAATCTATATAAGGTAGAAATGAAATCCCCAAATAATAGCCAAGGTCCATTCATTCTCTTTTGAAAATCTATCAAGTTTTTCCATAAGAGCTTTATTTAGAAACATGATTAGCACCACATATAAATGAGGAGAAAAATTCATCCTTTTCCTAAATAAGTTTCCATTCTAGATGTATTACTTATATTTCCACTTCAAAAATTTCATCATTGACAAAAGTAGGATCATATCCTATAATGATTCTCCCATTCCTATGGGCTTGATGATTATAGATAAATTTTCATCTAGAACCCAGTTTATTCATAATCCTAAGATTATCAATTCTAATTTTTGTTTCCAAAATAGTAAAGATCCATGGATTTAAATTATGGACAAAATCACACTCATAGTCCAAATGATGACTTGAGTTATTATAAGCATTAAGAGGTTGGAGAGAGCATATGTGCATTATATAACATATATTAAGCCTTTTTTTCATTTATGTAAGCAATAAAATGAGTTTTAAAGTTGTATAGTTGGGAAGTTACTTAAGATGAACTCATTGGGGGTTCTTTTTGACCATGAACGAAATTTATAAAGAGCACTCTTTGTCATAGAATGGTTAGATGATTGTAGGGGGTCATTTATGGAAAAGAAGATGTTATGTGGAAGGAAGAAGATAATGAATTCTGAAGTGGAGCTTAGGGAGTGGACATAGGCTAAAGGTTATTTAGCCAAATCATTATAAATTGACTTTATCTTTTTTGCTCCATTTTATTTATTATCATGATTGATTTATAATTTGTATAAGTGAATTTTTCATAACCATTCATTAGTTTAAAAAAGGGAACAAAGTGAAAACACATAATTAACCTTCTCTTCTGTGTCATCCTATTGCCCATATAGATGATTTGCATACTTCAAAGTGGTATGTTAAAAATATTTATTCACTATTTAGTCATAGTTTAGATATTTCTCACTATTAGAATTACGTTATTCCTAATATCTCCACTTTATGATGATGAGCTCTTTTATGTCAAGAAGCATCTAGTGGAGCCCCAATTTTTCTTATTTTTACTTCATTAAAAACTATTTTTTTCAAAGACATTTTATCCTTGTATTGATGACTTCTTAATAATTTTCATCTCTTTAATGCTATTTAACTTTTTTCTTCAATTATAAGTACCAATCAAGTGCTTTTAAAGATATCTATAAGCATTGGAATACATTAATGGATACCTTCTTTATGCCAAATGGAGAGGAATTGCTTACTTTTTAGGACATATGATATATTTATAGTCTTCCAGTTAATTTTTATAATTAGCTCATCTCTTTTTATATAAAAGTCTATTAGTGATGATCTCTTTGTAGATCATCTTTTACCTACTTGTAGGTATTTATTTTATGTATACCATATGTGACACATTAAATAGGCATGTGGTTTAGACATCAACATCGAAGACTGCATCAACTTTTATTATAAAGATCCTTATAGCCATTTATAATCACCACCTTATAAGTTCACTAGGAGTATAGTTCTTAAAGTAGACTATAACCCTAATGATAAGATTGATTCTCCATCATCACGATCTATGATATGGCATCAATGTTTAGCGATTATGGAATACCATATCTTTTTATAGATATATATACTTAATTGCCTTCTTTTCTTATCAAGTTTGTAATTTTTTTCTTGTTATTCATTCGTGTCAAATTTATTTTGTCTAACACTTTCAAATTTACTTCTTTTAAGGATGAGCAATAACCTTTTAGGCTAATAATTCCAACATTTATTAAGGATTAAGAGTAATTGTCATAACATATTACCTAAGATGCGATATTACAACCTTTCCTCTTTACTACTTATAATTTTAGATTATTGAGAGGTATGACTTATATATTTCATCACCTTAGCTCACTCTCCAAGGTAATGTCTACTAGTGAAAGATGTGTTGAGAAAAAAGTTAGAAATGTTAGATTGGCTCTCAATAATGGCTTCTTTAGACATCTTTTAGTTATAAGCCCTATTTAGGTCTTTACACATCCCAAATCACTATTAGGTTGATCATGACTCCCTTTCTTCACAAATCAAAGAGAAGAATTTTTTTTTATAATCTAATATAAGCATCTCCTAAATATGCATACCAATAAGGAGGTGAAAACTCTAGCTCCTAGTCATATGTTTCTTTGGCATAAGATAAAGGATTTAAATATTTTTTATCCTTAAAAAACTATCACTTTTATTATACTCCTCCTCCTTATCATTAAGTTCTAAAGCTTCATATATTTCTCTTGAATTTTTATAACTAGTCTTAGGAATTTTATGTGCGTTATGATCAAATACACTTATCCTAAAAAAATCTTCATCTAGGCTAAGAGGCATTTATATCGTTTGAAAGATGTGGAGCTTTAATTTTTCTTTGCCTAAAGTAAGTTTAAGCTTCCCCTAATAACATTAATAATAAGTCTGCCTATATCCAAGAAAGGTCTTCCGAAGATCACTAAAACCCCAACATCATACTTCATATCTATCACTAAAGAGTTGATTGGAAAGATGAATTTCCCTTTTTTTGTAAGTAAGACTTCTACATTTATAATAGGATACTTAATGGAACAATCCACTAATTGGAGAAACAAGTTCATTAGCTTGAGGTCTTTTAGCCCTAGCTTATTAAACATAGATAAAAGCATTTTATTTATACTAGCACCTATGTCACATAAATAATCAGTTGATTTTGAGCTACCAAATTTACGAAGAGTGAAGAAACTCCCTAAATTCTTTAACTTTGTAGGTAATTTGTTGTGTAAGATGCTACACTCCTCAATCAAAGAAAACATATCATACTCCTTTAATTTCTTCTTGTTAGAGATTATCTCTTTCAAAAACTTCATATAAGAAGGCATATAAGTTAATTCTTCGGTGGTGAAGTATATGTTTATGTTTAATTTATTGAAGAACTTCAAAATTATGGTTAACCCATATTCCTTAGTCTTCAGTTTGAGACTTTAAGGATACAGAATCGGTAGCATAATAGGCTTCATATATGTTGGAATTTATATTGGATTAATGCTATAATTGGATATACTAGCAACAATCCTATAATAGTCCCTCTACTTGAATCGTCGATAATAACATTGGCAGCAAATGTAGGTAAAATTGGTCTTAATTCTCTTATAATTTCCTCTTTTTCTAACTGCTCCTCAACTTTTTCAATTTCAACACGTTCATGCCTTTTGTAACATCATATCCAAGTGTTTTTCTACTCTTTAATATGATGACATACACGATATCTAATGTTAACCTCACTATTGTTGGGAAGCTCTCCTTAACCTCTTTTCCTTATTAATGTAGGCATGTCCTAACGCTATTAAAATAAACTAGACCTACTATTGTAGCAATGGTGAGTCTAGGTCAATCACACAGAGAATGTTTGGTTAGCTTTTGTTATGAAAATAGCTGGTGTTTAGGTTATAGGGGGTTTTGTTTGGTTTTGAAATAAGAAAATAAAATGAAACTAAACTAACAAAAATAAATTAAAGAAAACCTTTGAAAATGATGAATTCATTAGGAGTCCGATTTTTTTGTTTAATCTCGACCTACACCAATGTTGAACATACTTCATTGAATTTTTCCTCTCTTGGCAACTATTGATTATAGATTAACAACAAGCTTTGTTAATCCTAGTTTTCCCTTAGGTCATGTTTAATTAAGAGACACTTGTTAATTAAACCTAGCCATCGAATAACCTAGGATATGATCCCTAGATTTAATTGGACAACTACATTATGAATTAGGAAAATAGATTGATCAAAGCAACAACCACATAAGCTTAGGTCATTTAACCTAAGTTATGTTATCGTTAATGATTAAAAACCATTAGTCTCCACAAACGAATCTCAACATAACAATTATAGATTATATTGAAATTATAGCAATGGGTTCTTACAAAAAATTAATCAAATAGAGCCTTCAATCATTCTTACATAACACCCAAACATTAAACATGGGATAACATAATCAATCCTTAATAGAAAGAATAACAACCAATGAGAGAAATGCTTAACCGGGTTGTTAGCATCGATGGAACTTCCAAATTGGTGTCAGAATGCCTAACTCTCCATGGGTCTCCAAAGAATGAGAGGTTGCCCCTATTTATTCTCGCATAAGCCTCTCTTTCGGATCTTTAAACTTCTCCCAGATGAAAAAATAAACCTTTACTATTAAAAGTATGCTTTTATACAAAATGTATGGTTTTGGTGAGGTGGCACTATCTCACGACTGTGAATGGTGTCTCACAGTTGTGAGACACCTTATATGGGCATGACACAGGCTTTCACCCCCCTGCAACTAGTATCACGCTTGTTTGTCATGGTCGTGAGATGTGTCTTAAATCCATGACCACATGCTTCTTCAATTCTTTCAGTTTTTTCTTGTCTTCTCTTTCTCTAATCCTTTTTATTCTTTCTCCATGAAGACAAGTGAGTATGTATCTTCAGAAAATGACTCAAATATAGTACTTTTGACTCACTTTAGCTTTTTCACTTCTGAATTGTGCCTAAAATCAAATATAAATTGAAGTGAGTATCCTAAGCATTCTTATAGCAATAATCACTAAGTGTTATGAAATAAATTCATAATCAATTAAGTAGATATAACCTACCATCTTAGCTAACTAGCCTACTTAAACCCTTAATTTATAAATTGATGTATTAGTTATATGCATCACTTTGGCTAATTCATTGTCAAAGTCTTGGATTCTTACTACTTGTGTTTGCATTATTTGTTTTAATCGAGCATTTACATAAGACAAATTATTTGAAAATCTCCTCCTTTCTATTGTATTATAATGAACATTTATAAAATTGAGATATATTTTAGAACTTATATGGTCCCATTGGTCTACTTGCTACAGGTGCTCCTTTCTCTTTCCACAAAAACTTTAAATGAATCCTCCATCCCCCATTATATGTGTTAGACAAAGGTTATTAGTCATGCCCTGTTTTCCTTTATAGGCAGTCATGTAATTAACTTCCTCATTATATTTTGAGGGTGACTCAATATTTATGCATGTATAAATTGGGTGCTCATATATTTCATGTTTGTAGTTTGCCTTCTTATTACTCGATATTTAAGTTATTAACTCGATAGATTAGCAATTTAAGTTATTAGCTCAGAAGATGTTTTCACCTTATAGAGGGATGTCAATATCCTCTTATCACTTTTGTTGATGAATTTCTTGCCAATGTCTTTATGATCTCCTTCCCTTCCTTTGTAATCTTTTTGGAATGATAATGTTAAGCCCTTATAGCAAAATTGCATCACCAATTGCAAGGTTCACTAACAATAAGGGCATTAACTAAATAAAGCCTTATATCACTCTTAAGCTTTATGAAACACTGTATTTGCATCCTTAATTTCATTGTCTTTTTTATGGAAAAAAAGCTTAATATAAATGCATCATAGACTTGATCATACTCTTTAAAAGAGTCTAACTCTATTGACATCAATTGTGTCCTTACTTGATCTCTCATGTAGTATAGAAAGTACCTCATCCTAATCTCATCTTCTATAAGTCATTAGGTGGATGTATTTGGACCAATAAATAAAAATTCTTGATGAATGTGATTGTGTCTTTGTTAGGTAATCCAAGAAAGGTTAGGAGTAAGTGTAGATGTACTTGCTTAAGCTCATAGTTCCTCACCCTTTAACTCAGCTTAATACGTGAGGGATTGACACTAATGATTGGTAATTTTATGCCCCTTTATAGCTAATGCTTCATGTCCACAACTAGGATGTCATGTTATGCAACCATGTCTTGTCTCTTTACAGTTTAGTTCTTTATCTATCTCAAGGTCAAATTTAACTAAGAAATCCAAGTTGTCACTCTTCGAACTCGTATTGCATCAGCTACCTAAAACAAATAAAAGAAATCATAATAATATAAAATAAAAATAAATTAAGATTAACAAAAAAATACTAAATTAGTTCCTAGCTGACTATATCAAACACTTGGCTGCCTATCTATTGAATCCAATGTACAAGTGTATAGAGTTAATCTTAAGTATCTAAATAGAACCAGAGACATTTCAGAGTATTGATCATATAGAAAACTAATACTAAATCTTATTAATCTCAATTAAACAAGATAACTAAATAAAACTAAAAAGAGGTGATTAGAGATAATTAAAATAATAACTTTAGGGATTTAGGGTTCAGTTGTATTTGATACACAATTATCATACATAATTAATTACTTAGGTTGAAATAAAAATTGACCAAATATATTTCCACCCTCAGTCAAGGCATGCAAGTATATATAAGTGGGCAACTACCATATGTTAATTTGAAATTTAACACAATCAAATTCATTAATCATAGTCAATCTAGATAGTTATCATTAAAGTATAGGATATTGTCATTCTCTAACACTAAAGTATTTATTCTCTTAGTGAACAAATCATAATTCACCTATCATTCAATTGTACACTTCCTCTGATGGAATCTAAGGTGATCAATCACAAATTCAACAATTAAGCTCAAAGAGAAAAAATTCAACCAATGAATAACTAATTCATATATACATAATTAAATCAATGCTTACAATCTATATCCTTAACTCTAACTAAGGTTTCTATAAACATAATAAAAATAAAATACAAAGAAATAAATCTCATTATGAAAAATAAAAAAGAGTATAATAAAGTTTAAAGAAGTTATCACTAGCTTCTTCAATTCTTACTCTAAATCTTCTTTCCTGATGTAAAAGAAAAGGCTATAAAAACTAACTAAGAACAATTTTTTAAATCTCCCAAATGTTTTAGAAGAATCCTATAAAAAGTTCTTCTAAAGGTGGTTATAGATCTAAACGAAGTCTTACAAAAATCTAAATCTAGTGAAAGTCTACCAAAACTCTCCTAAAATAATTAAACTATTTATAACTAGGATTACATAAATAGAGTTATAAGTGTTAAATTTGAAGAATCAAACAATCAAGTAAATTACGTCCAAGAGTCGATATTCATTAGAGAATCAAGATTAGTGTTGGTCTTATTCTTTTTATTTTTTTCTTCATTGGTTGTTATGTAATCGAAACCAACATGCTTCATAACCAAAGCTAGTTTTATAGTTTTCTTTCCATAAAATAATCAAGAGTTTGGCACCAATTGTAATTCATATCTACTGTTATTCCGGTATTATATCTTAACTCTTAAGATCTTTTTGCACAATAGGTGCTTGGTATACTTTCAGGCTTGATGCCTGTTATTCTTTTCTTCTCTAACTTCTCCACTTTTCAACCTCTTTAATCTAGAATCAATTCATAAAGTCTTTTACAAAATTGTTTTTCCTTCGTCTTATCTTACAAGTGGCTTCAAAATATCATCATTTGGATAACTTTTGAAGAAAGTTTCTCAAAACATTGTATTACCCTCATATTCTATCACTTATAAGATAATGAACTAAACATAGAAAAATATAACAAAATCCATATAAAACATATTACGATGGTGCCAAAGACCAAGTAAATAAACCTTAAATATCATATAAAATATTGACCTATCAAGTTTCCTTATACCTAACTCATTGCTTGTCCTCGAGTTATTAAACACTAACTACTAACCTATAAAAAAACTATAACAAAAAATAACTTCACTTTTATAGGTGTACAGTGATATTTAACATATATAATAAACCTTTAAATCTTTAGGTGTTCTTAATAGAGTATTTATAGTCTTCTGAGCTTTACTTAAATACTATCCATAAACACATACCCAATATATATATATATATATGATCGGCTCTTCTTATCGATCTAAAGATCAATCCCTTGGAAATCAAATCAAAAATAATCAAATTCCAAAGATTGCAATACAGGATGCAACCTCGGGTCGTCTCACTTAATTGGAACTAAGTGAAAAAGGTCTAAGCTAGCCTAATT
>JANKYF010000006.1:57043482-57057372 GCA_029829435.1 Erythroxylum hondense
TGAATATGAATTAATGACCATTAGGTGAAAAAACCCTAAAGATTTGTTTAACTTTAAATCCATATGATGATATAATAAGGAAAATGGTTTACATTGTAACATATCACTCTAATAAAGCATATTCCCAAACATACCAGAGGATAATTGAGAAAAATACTCTATAGAAATGATACATTAGGAAAATAAAAATTAACTTACTCTTAGATATCGAACAATCACAAGCATTCAAAAATTTCATTTAACAGAGTTTATTCCAAAATTTCCATCTATGCTAACATTTCACCTGTCGAAAAAAATATTTAAGTGAAAATGAGAAGAACGGATGTATGGACCATTAACTGGTTTTCGTATATGTCCTTGTTAAGATATTTGAACAAGGAAAGCTGAAACATCAGTTTAGAGTTTAATCTTAGTACAAAATGTGTATCATGATATGGGATGCTAATGCAAAAGACTCTAACTAGACTCCACATATTCAACTGATAAGACCTTTGAGCCATTTTTGTCCCTAAAATGTAAGTACTAAACTTCTATTACTTCGTTTTGGTAGTTAGAACTCCCCTAAACCTAAAAAAAATAAAGTTGCAATTTTGATGAGTTTGAGAACTCTGTGAGTGAACCATCATCAATGCACTCACACAAGTCATATCACAACGACAAGTTATATCACAATTTATTATACTTCAACAAGTACATCATATAAGCTAGTGTTGCATATCACATCATATTCTTTATTGACTTCAGACGTATTTCACTATTTCAAATTAGTTCATTTAATCATTTAAATTCAATCTTATTATGTATGTAAGGATGTAAATTTAAATGCACATGTGTTTTCATTCTCATTTTGTTTTGTTATTATTAGAGCCTAAGGCTCTTTTTCATTATTTTGAGCTCAAGGCTTTTTCCTGCACATCGGTCACCCAGATCACAACTTCTTTATTTGATCATATATTTTACTATGGTGAGATGCATCATGTCATATATTATGTTTTCATTACTTTTTCATTTTTGTGTGCTCATGTCATATAACTGACTCCTCAAACCTAAGTCCAACATTTATCAATCAACTGTACATGCATTTCATATTAAACATACAATTCATACAGAAGCACCTATATGTGAGTTTGCATCTAAATTGACTCACATTACTCTCCAAATGCTATTGCCTTGATGTTCCAGTAACATCTAGATGTTGATGATCACCTTGTATGTCTATCGTCATGCAATGCTTTGAACTAAATATACATATTAATCCAGACTTAAGTGTTAAATTGTTTACATTTCTTAATTGAACTCTGTAACTAAGCCTAAGTATGTTTTCATGAAAGTCAAACTATTACAAGTTCGGTAGGTTTTATTCGAAAACACATTTTTATTTTTTATTTTTTATGAACATGGACTTAGTCTTTGTACGTTGAGGTAAACATTGGTAATGAATGTCGATCTAGTTACTCAACTAAGTCTTGTTTTATATTAAGCTGCTTGGTTGGAACATCATTCTAGCCTTTTTATGTGAAGTCATACATTTATGATGCGTGTCAATGTGATTATTCAGCTATATCACGTTCTCAACTAACTACTAGCTCTATTCATAACCCAAAGGCCAGCAAAATAGTTACTTATTTAAAGAATAACATTTTTTAAATTGCCTACCTTGTTCCCTAGCTACTCGTTTCCATAAAAAAATACTAGTAAAGCTACTTAGGTTAAAAGGCCTTAAATTATGAATGAATGTGACAATTTAGAGGGCTACATTTAAACACTAAATCCTAATTAAGCATCATATTTAATCAAAGAACCCCCAGTTTACTAATTCTACAAGCTAATAATTCTCTACAACCTAATAAATCATGCTCAAAATTAAATCAAATTTGATTCATCTAAGACTTTGACACATTCACACAATTCACAAAATGTAACCTAACAAACTATCATTTACTATGCAAAAATTCACATTTAAATAAAACGTATAACCCTCCCTACACTTCAACAATACATTGTCCTCAATGTGAGAAAGGGACAAACAAAAAAAATAGTAAAAATAAAATAAAGATAAAAATGAATTAAAGTAAAACAAAAAAGAACAATGACAATATCAATAAAAATAAAAATAACAATAAAAAACAAAAACAAAAACAAAAACAAAAACAAAAATAAAAATAAAAATAAAAATAAAAATAAAAATAAAAATAAAGACTTAATTTAAAAAGAAGGGGGTTAGAGCAAGTTTCATGGTGATGGTGGTGGTGACAGTGTTGGAGGTGATAGTTGAATGCCCTAAGTCTCAAAATAGCAATGAATCCGACTAATGTCTCAACTCTGACGTCATTGGGTTCAGGCAATCTCCGTCGTCCTTCTGGAGTTCTCCACAAGTGTATCCATAATTACCTTTTTTTATGGAGATTGTGTCTAGTATCATCTTCCAGCCTGGTTCTTGTACATCTTCTTCATCTTCAAACTCCACATTGGTTGAATCCTCTGCTTGTTGTTGTTAGGTGCTTGAACTTATTTGACTATTCCTACCCTTGATATGTGTCTTGGCACTAATATCCCGAAGTTTCATATTATGGGACTTTAGGATTTCGGCCCGCCATATAAGATGGTGGTTCATGAACTCATAATGATAGACTTTAAGTCCATTGCACTTGACTCCATAGTAGTTAGCTATGATTGAAACCAAGTAACTCATTCCTAAATTATTACTCCTCTTCTTTCGAGAAGCAATAATTGCATTAAAAATATGGGTGGTTGTGCAAACTGGGATGCTATGATCCATGCATCCTAACATAAACAGTTCCTTCGTCGAACACTTGTTGGTTTCCATCTTATGAAAAATGGTTTGGCACATGAATTTGTGCATTAGCAAGTGTTCGTGACCCCTAATAATATTGTGTTGTACTATCTTAGCATCAAAATGCTCTAACCCAGTTAGTTCCGTTCAGTAGGGACTGACATGGAAATTCTCATGCTGATCCATTATGGAAGACTCGGGAAAACTACAAATTTCATACATGGTGTCATAATCAAGCCCATAGGGTTGTCCCTGCAATCTAAACCACAGTTCCCTAGGTTTGTTGAATTCATGTTAAAGAGAAGTGATAAATTCTAGGGTCAGTTCTTCGTAAACTGGGAATTGAAATTAAATGAACTGACCCTATTGAATTTTCTTAGCTAAGCTCTCGACCTTGTCTCACAGTTCTAATATATCTAAAGTTTCAAAGTGAAAATATTTTGGAACCATAATTTGTTTACTACGAAGGGAATGGAAGCAAGTACCTTTCTCATTCAAGAAGATTAGGAAAGGTGCTTCGTAAGCAGATACTCTATTCCTCTTTCCTCATCTCGAGACTTGTGTTCGCCCGGTTGACTGATAACGCTTTACCATTTGTTTGATGCGTGGCATATTATTTTGTGAGTCAGTGGTAGTTGAAAGAAATTTGGAGGTTTTAAATTTTGCAAAGAGAAGTGAGAGTGTTTGGATACAAAAAGTTTAGAGAGATAAACAGAAAATGAAAGTGAGTGAAAAACAGAAGTTAGAAATGTATTTATAGGTGATTGGATGGTAAAATGGTAAACTTTAAGTTTAACTTCACGAGTCTGCCATTTTTACCTTATGTGACAGGCCACGAGTTTCCCACCAATTTTAAAATTTCCCTTTTTCATCCCTGTCCACTTTTCCGTAATCACTTCTTAGCTCTTTGTGATCCTTTCGCCACTCTTTGTTTACTTCATTAATCACCTACTTTACGTCGACATCTTGTGACTTCCTGATTTTATTGAAAATGAAAAAACCAAACTACGAAATTCAAACTTATAAAAAGAATCAAGAACATTGAAATTCCATAGGTTGCCTCCCATGAAGTGCTTCCTTTAATGTCAATAGCTTTACGCTTTTCTTTTGCTCATGGTGGTTCAAATGAGTGGTACTGCCATTAATCTGACAATTTGCATATGAGCTATCATGCCCTTGATCTCGTCTTCCTTATGGCTCTCCTTCTTTTGCCTTTTTCTACGTGATTGCTTCTTTCTGAAGGTACTCTTAGGATCCTCAATATCTTCCCATTGCCCTCAAGGTTCAGATTCTTTGACATTAGATGGAGGTAAAGAGGATTGTTGTCTTGCTTTGACACTTTGAATGTTGCTTGCTGCTTTCATACCCTCAAAGTTAGTTCACTCCCAGTAACATCAATGATTGAGTGAGCAGTGGCCAGAATGGTCTTCCAAAGACCACAGGGGTTTCCACATCTTCTCCAATATCCAATATATAGAAGTATGGGAAAAGTAAAATTATTAATTTGTACTTGCACATCCTTAATAGTCCCCTTTGGTTGATAAACTGCTTTGTTGGCCGTTTTTACTAACATCTTTGTGGGTACTAACTCTCCTAACCTCAAATTTTTACTAAAGGTGTAGGGCATCATATTGATGCTCACTCCTAAATCTATGAATGCCATGTCTATATTGGCTCCATTTATATTGCAAGGAATGTAGACATCCACTTGATCCTCTTTGTTCTACGCTACGTTAGTAGTTTCTTCCGCTTTGCGCTCCTTAACCTTCTTCTTCACCAATTCTGTTAATGTGAGCCTCATTTATAGATGTTCCATTATGTCTTCGACCTTGCTTGGTTCATCCTCCTTAGAATTCCTCATTACCCTACTTGATAATGATTATTTCTACGCAAGAATAGGGTACGGTAATTTTGGTCGAGATTCCTTGACTGGATCAATTTCGAGCTCACTCGGAAGAAGTTCCACAATTACTAGCCCTTTTCCTTTATCTCCATTCTCTTTTACATGTTCAAGCTTCTTTTCTTGGGTCTGAGAGATGACCATGATCCTTTCCTTTGGGTTAGACTTGGTATTGATAGGAAGTGTCCTGTATTACAAGTAGATATTACTTCAGCTTGTTGGCCTACTTGGTCCTCTAGATTATGATTGAAGATGTGTCGTTCTTGGTAACTTGCTCAAATTTGATTTCAAGCTCCTATGTGCATCTTCCATGCCTCCAATATTATCTAAAATCTTATCTAACTTAGATTCCATTGAGTTTGTCTTATCTTGTTGGAATCCCGATTGTCCTTGAGATCTGAACTATCCTCCAGAATTGTTCGTCCAAGAGAAGTTAGGGTGATTCTTCTCACCAGGGTTGTAGGTGTTGGAGTAGGGATTGTTTCCCCCTCCTCGTCCCTATTGGGCTCTGATATAATTTACTTGCTTTGGATCACCTTCCTTCATTAAGAAACAGTCCATTATGTGATGGCTAAATATTCCATAAAGTTCACACTTAAGTTGTACAACCTTCATCGGAGGTGAGGATGAAACCTTCATATTGTTGAGCCATCGAGTCAAGTTATCAATCCTCACTTACATTTCTGTCATCTGATCAACAACTATAATTCCTTTTGGTTTACATAATTTAGTAGTCTGTCTCCTTTCCTAATCGTCCATAAACAACTGTTACTCGCCATCTCTTATACTAATTCTTCCATTTCATACGTTGCCTTCCTCATCAATGATCCTTCTGAAGCTGCATCGATCGTATCTCTTATGTCTAGGGTAACTCCATTACAGAATGTTTCTAAAAAAAATTTTTAGGTAAGTTGTGTTATGGGCACTTCCGTTGCAAATCCTTATATCATTCCCACAGTTCATAGATCGATTCTCCATTAACTTGTTGGAAGTTGGTGATTTCCTTGATGATCTTAGTAGTCTTAGTCAAGGGAAAATATTTATCTAAAAAGACACGGACTAGCTGATCCCAAGGGGTAACAATGGCTGGGTTAAAGGAGTGGCACCAAGCCTTTGCTCTATATCTAAGAGTAATGGGAAAGAGCCTAATTTTAGCTGCATCTTTCAAAATCAGATGGTACCTAAAGGTATCACAAATTTCTAAGAAATTCACTATGTGTGCGTTGGGGTCTTCATTTGCTAGTATATAAAATTGCACTTTCTGTTGAAGCATGTTCAGGAGAGCTAGTTTGATCTCAAATGATGCGGCATGTATGGGTGGTCTAGCTACTCCTTGGCTAGCTGCATTGAACCCCATCCTCATAAAGTCTATAAGGGTCCTCTATTGAGATCCTTGGTTCATGTTATGGTCCAAATCTTAATGAAATTTCTTGGCCATTGTTATCTTCACGATTTTTTTTCTTCGTTATGTCAAGCTTTCCTAATGGTTCATTCTATGCAAGTGATATTTAAATCTAGTTTTTCAACTATGCGACTCGAACTTCTCATGACTCTTGTGTTCATGCAAGAGCACGATTTCAGAAATTGAAAAGGAAAAACAAAATTAAAAAGTAAAAAGTAAAAACTAACCAAACACCTTAAACTATAGAATTAAACTATCGCCTCCCTGACAATGACGTCAAAAACTTGTTCATGGTTTTCCGATATGAATAAGTTTAAATATTTAACATCGATATTCCATAAGCGTACGAGTCGTTCGTGTAGTACCTAAGGTGTAGATCCTGTAAGGAGGGTGGTTAATCTAATCCTAGAATATAAGGTTAAAAACTATTAAATAGAAATTTAATAGACAAGAATTTAAACATGAGAACTGAATAAATCAAACAAACCAAATCAAATAATAAAACAATAATTGACAATTAACATTTAACAAAAACAATCAATGAACAATGATTAACAATTTCAGATTAAAAATGAATAACAAATTATGGAAATTGATTGATTTGTTTATTTAATTCTAAATCTATTAAATTACCTAACTCTCCTTAGCCCAATTTAATCTTTTTTTATTCTTTAATCTTTTTTTTATTCACCCTCTTAGCTTATTATCGAGATATGAAGTGCAGAATTAAACCACAATTAATTTAACAAACACATAAGCCAATCAGATTTCATTAATCAAAAATAATATTCCAAAGGTGTGTATAAAACAATAATTAACAATTCAATCCTATCATCAAACTATATATCCTAATTCTACATTCAAATAAAACTAAAATGCATAGGAAATAGAACTTGAATAGACGATGGGAGGCTGCGACTTCGGAAAGCTTCTTATTCCTGGAAGCACATTCAGTCTACGTCGTCTTCCTCTTCTCTCTTCCTTCTTCTCTTTCTCAATCTCTCAAAGTTATCCCCTTTAGGGTTTCATTGTGGTGGCTGATCAAAAGCTCCCTCTGCCTCTTTTATCTTGTTTTTTTTATACTTGATGTGTTTGTGGTAGACCTAGGGTTTTCTCAGGATTAAAAAGGTCAAGAAAAACTCTAAAATTTTGACTTTTTTGTGGACAATCGTGGGCCACATGTAAGCTATCTATCAGGATCATATTAGGAAATCCATAACCTTGGGTTGTCTTCTCTCGCTTCTGTCATGATCGCGACTGATAGGCCATAATCGAGGGTTGTTGTTTGATCTAAGTCTTTCCGAAACTTCTCCGTTCTTCACTATTGACCCTGAAACACTAACAAATACATAAGGTATCTCAAAAACATAATAATTAAGCTCCAATACTTGTACTAACCCATAAAAACACTTGAATACAACTAATTCACAAACTAACACAATTCTACTGAAAACACATACTAAACAATCGAATAAACAGATAAACACATATCAAACTATATCCTAAAATATGATGCATTTCACACTTATTAATATACATACATATAAACTTCAAAGTCAAAGCATAAAATATACACTTTCATACTTTAATTGAATTATAAACTTTCAACATATAATATTTTATAAATAAATATCAATACAAATAAGACAAAGTAAGTACCATTTCACATCCTTTTATTAATTTTAAATACTATATATTAACAAGTTCTCACAAGATATCACTTATTCAACAATTTTAGGTGAGTTTCATCATCTTCTATTGAAATTAAAGTTATCATAACCTTTAAAATCATCTAATCTTCAATACTCAATTAAATATGTATAAGAAAAAAAATCAAAAGGACTTATTAAGGTTGTAATGGTGCCAAAAAGGTTAAATTGACTAAAAAAGGAAACGGAATAAAGGAGACTAAAAATATATTCACAATTAGGAACAATAATAATTAAATATATATAAATAAGTCAAATATTGTTCCTTTAACTCCTCATACTCTTATGAAACCCTTTTCGTTCGTACATTTCCAATTATAAGAATATAGGCCAATAAAATTTTAACACTTCTTTTACTTTCATTTTTCAATTTATTTACTTTTTTTTTCAAATTGGAACAACATTCTTCTTTTTCATTGCCCTCCTCATACTCTTCTGAACCCTTTTCCTTCCTACATTTCCAATCATACGAATCTAGGCCAAAAAAATTTTAACACTTCTTTTACTTCCATTTTTTCATTTTATTTACTTTTTTTTCAAATTGGAACAACATTCTTCTTTTTCATTGCCATCCTCATACTCTTTTAAAACCATTTTCCTTCCTACATTTCCAATTATTAGAACCTAGGACAACAAAATTTTAACACTTCTTTTACTTTCATTTTTTCATTTTATTTTTTTTTCAAATTGGAGCAACATTCTTCTTTTTCATTGCCACTTTCACACACTTCACCATTCCTTTACATTTATTTCTTTTTATCCCATTTTATTTCTTTGTATCCAATTGCAAAAGAACATAATAAATCACAAAAAACTCTACTAATCCTAAATTAAGGAATAAATTCCTGATTTTCTTTTAGCACAAGATTGCTTAGGAAAGGTGCTAAAGAAAAAGGTTAAAAAAATTTAATTAGGCTTAAAGGGGCTCACTAATGAATAAATTCATAAAAAAGGTAGGCAATTTGGCTCATACTTAATTCCCAATTGCCTTTATCATCTTCATGCTTGTATAAATCTTGGTATAATCACAAAAAGATGATATTTAAGTTCTAAAAATCAAGATACGAAAATAAATATATTATCACTTAATAAATTCAATTTCTTAGTATTCGTAAGATCAAAATTTTATATCAATTACTTAATTACATTTAATAAATTCAATGTATTAGTATTCACAAGAACAAAATTTTATATCAATTACTTAATTATATTTTGCACGTAAATTTAACAATCAATCTTAACTCAAAATATACCTAAAATTATGTCATCAACCCCAAAGCAACTAACGAATAACTAAACATAACCTAAAGACAAACTAGAACTCAAAAATATTAAAACTTCTTAAAATCTCAATATAATGAAAACAATCAAAATTCATCCCTACACTTATGTTAATATCGTCCTTAATATTTTGTATAAAGAATAAAAAAGGTAAAAAAGAATTAGAAAAGCTCCTTAAATGCTCAAAGTATTGCAATGAAACTTCCTTATCCTAATATAATCAACAATATTCATACATAATTCCAAAATTACATTTAATTTCCATTATTCATCATTCAACTTAATAAAGAGAAATTAAAACAAAATTAACATAAAAGTCAGTTAAAACAAAACAAAATAAAAAAATAAAAAATCCTAATCCTAACCATATATATACATGAATGGCAAGCTCAAATTCACTAATGCCGTATAGGTGGAAGAAATTGATGTAGATATGCCCATAGAATATCTAACTTGGCGTTTGTCTTCATCATCTTCCTAATGTCTATCTATAGATGACTTTAGCTGCTACATCAAAACCATTAATAGCCTCTCAACAGTCCCTATGTTCCCTCCTACACCCTTTAACATCTTTGTCATCATCATTCTTCCTTGCCTCTTACCATGGATTAATAGGGTATCCTTTATTTCATAAATATGGACTAATCCATTTGTTATTGTCCTAAGTATATCTAAATAACCTCATCCAATCATTATTAATATAATTGACATCCTTGATCTTCATAATTCCAAAATCAGATATTTCCACACTTGCTTTACCAGTAGATAAATAATAATCACCATAAATATGAACTTCTTATTCAACGAATCATATCAAACCATACTTCTGGTAAACTGTAGCATGAGAGATAACGACTAAATTGGTGGAATGTCACATAAACAATTGAAGAGGATGTTTAAAAGGTATAAGTCAGTGGTCTAGATTTAGTTCAATCCACTACACTAAGGCTAGATGTTTGATAATTGCAAAAACAATTCACTAGTTTTACGCTCAAAATCGTAAGTATACGGGGGTGTAACTTGTAGTAAAGAACAGATATTGATCCCTCAAAGATTATGTTTAGATGCTACTTAATTCAAACTACTTTTTTTTACAACCAATTTCAATAAAATAAACTGAAAAATTAAACCAAATCAAACAACTAACAATGAACAAATGATAAAGCAAAAGTGCATAAACTTGGAATTCAAGATTTAACAATTAGAGATCACTTTTCTCTATCTTATCTCCCTCCTACCTTGTTAAATGAATTGTGACTCACCTAAGATGTCCTATTGTATTAGCTACCCTCTCTCAAGGCGTAATTAATTATCCCTAGCCAAATTAAATGGAAATGATTAAACAATCTCTAAACCTACAAAATCAGTCCACTAATTCAGCTAGTTATGAAGTTAACCTATGGGTAATCAACTAATTAACCATGATCTCTCTCTAACTAATTAATTAACTTGATTAATGTAGTTCTGTAGAGTACCAATTCTTATTGCACAGCCCTACATAATTTACACAACTCAATTTCTCAATATATTGCAAGGTATAAGCTCAACATTCATCAAAAGCATTATTCATTCAAATCAACAAAGTAGAAGTTCAACAAATAGTTCAAAAGTGCTATCTATAAATAACTCATCCACTCAAAATGTCATTATCATCTCAAAAAACTAGAAAATCCATAATAAAGATGCTAGAAGAGGTAAAAATGAAACAAGAACTAGATGAAGTAAGCTCCTCCTCTTCTTTGCCCAAATCTAGAAAATTTGGAGTTGGTGTGCTCTTTGCCCAATTTGGAATGGAAATCTTGATTCTCTACCTCTCTCTAAGCTCTAAATATGTTTTTGGCTCAAGGAGGCAAGTTCTCACAAGCCCTTTTCGACCCTAGGGATTTGTGCCCTTATATAGTCACAAAAACTTAAAATAAGTGAAACTTGTATGTCTCTTCGGGTTAGGGATCCCACGAACATTGGAATTAGCATGAATCCCATGATCATGGGTTCTTGTCTTACAGTTCCTCCACTTCTCTTCCCCTCTTTTGGTCCCTAGCTCAATCACGTAGGTGGCCACCCTACATTCCTTCATCAAAATGATTAATTCTCACCCTAAATCAGCATCAAATATAAAAGAATAACCATGAAGATCAAACTAAACAAAAAAATACAAAATAAGTCTTAAAACATAACAATAATAACCTATTATGCAAAAACCACATGTCAAATACTTAGAAAAAAACACACTAATGCATAACTATCAACTTCCCTACACTTAAATCTTTGCCCGTCCTCAAGCAAAATCAAACACAACCAATCAATTCCATCACTTCATTTTCACAAAGATAAAAAATGCAATCCCTCAAATTTTGGCCAATTTAAATGTTAAGCTACCACACATATTATGACTACTTTTCATTAGCGTACTTAAGCAAACTCAACTTATGGCCCCATCACTCAAAGATAAGTATAAACACAAAATGAATCTTCCTCACAGTTTCACTCATTTCACTCAAGTGTTTGATGGTTAGTGTTTCACTCAAGCTCCCTATAGGAAACTACACTACCATAGCCTTGCTAATACACCAATTCTCCTCTACAATGATTACATGCATAAATAGATTAAGAGGACTTGCTTCGGTTTGTAATATGGTAAGGGTTAAGGTGGGTCAAATAAGGTAAAGGATTTAACACAAGCATTCATAAAGTAATAAGTGAACAAAGGGATAACAAAACATATTTCTGAGATACAGAAATGTAAATATATTACTACTCCACACTTACTAATGCTACTAAAATTTTCTTTGTTTTTCTTTTTATTTTCAACAATTAAAGAAACAGTGAAAAAAACAGCAACTAAATGCAATGTGATCTAAGAGTAGAAGTATCACTGAATTCATCTCGGAAAAAATAGCAAAAATCACAAAATAATGCATCACTTAATACTCTACTAAGCTTGTGAATGGGTAAGTTAATGGGATTTTAGGTTTTAAAATGAGGGGTGTTTTCAAGAAACAAAAGGGTTAAGGCTTAACGGGGGTAACAAGGGATAATAAAAGGTAGGTCATTTAAGCTAAACGTTAACACAAAAAGGGCTTTAATCATCTCTATTAAGCATGCATCTAGTAGAATCAAACCGATTCAAAGCAAGTTCTGAAGGTAATAACCTAAGGAAGCATCACACAAACAAAGAAATAAAATGACTATAGATGGAGTCACATAGGCTCAATCTTCACATCGGCTCAAATGAAAACTTATTATACATCTCTATACTACCTCATTGCTCAAGTGTCAAATTCTAAGTATGCTTATGCAGCCAACTATTTTTCATCACTCAATATGGTTCACTCTCTACTCAAGTAGCCTAATTCAAGTTCAAGCATGCATTCAATCTCATTCCAACTAGCATGACAGAATCTCATGGCAAAACAATTCAAAATGATTTAACTGTGGTTCCATTGCTAACATAAAACAATATAAAACAACAACCTAATATGCCTAAAACATGCATCCTAATTAACAAAATGCAAACAATGACTAAAACAATGCAATTGACAAAGCAAATGTCACCTCCCTACACTTGGACAACACATTGTCCTCAATATGACAAGGTAACCACAAAAGGAAATTAGAACATAAAACATAACATCAAACAAACAAGCAAGTAAAACAACTAACAAGGTAAATAAAACTAACGTAAAAAGTAAAGGTAAGAAAACTCATGGAGATTGTGGTGGCGAAGGTGTAGGGGAAGGGACTTCAATGTTTTTCATCCCGATAAACTTAAGGAATTTTTTAAATGTACTGCTTCTCCTTATGCACTTGTCTTATCCAGTTGTCTAGCTCATTAATTTGCAGTGTCATTTGTTAATGGTTTTTGGTTATTTGGTTAAGGATTTGTTCGAACTTATCGACACCTTTTGCTACAGTTGGTACATCTTCCACCACTGTTTCTTGGGGCTCTGAAGATGCCTGAGAGCAGGATGGTTGAGAAGTGGATGCATCTTTGGCCTTCCTGTTCTTAACAATAGTGCATTTTTAAGGATTTCGGAGCTGTATAGAATGGGGATTCAAAATTTCAGAGCGTCAAATAAGGTACATTAAACATATAAGGTCTAGATGTGCACACACTATCCACATCAAGATTGTAATGCAAAGCCAAAGCAGTAACAATGTAAGCCATGCCAAAATATGAGCTTTTCTTAGTAATGTAACCCACAATATATCAAAAAATGAGATCAGGGGTATTCACTTTAATTTTACGATCCATGCACCAAACAAAGAAAAGTTCTTTAGCCGAACAATTGCTACTTTCAATTTTGTTAAAAATAATTAGCACATAAATTTGTGAAGAAGTAAGTGTTCGATGCTATGAATCAAAGTGTTAGGTGCATCCAAAGATTCAAAAGTGTTTTCACCCTTAAGGATTTTCTGATAATCATCCACGTAAAAGTCATCATGGTCATCCAAAACTTTGGGGTTAGATAATTCAAAACGCACACAAATGATAGTATAATCTAGCTTATATGCTGGTGGAGTTATGTAAATATAGTGCCCTGGAACGCAAGTGTATTTACATGTAACTTTATCTTCTTTAATTACAGTTTTGTAATGACAATATTTATTATTAATAAAACAAAAGAGTGTGGTTTTATCTATGTGAGCGTTATATATCTGGTCAAAAGGTACCAAGATTCTTTTGTAAGTAGTATACATATACATAAAGATGTATGTGAAACATGTATATTATAAGAATCTAAATTAATTGATTCACAGTTGAATAATCAAGTTGGTCGCTTGATTATGGTTTAGACTGTAG
>JANKYF010000006.1:57180654-57203371 GCA_029829435.1 Erythroxylum hondense
TTTTCTAATTTTTAAAAAGTTTAAGAATTATTGTATAAATTTAAAAATTTATTCAAATTGATATCAATATAATCCTATAACTAAATACAATACTGGTAGTATCCGGTATTCATAATATTATCTCAAGGTGAAGTGATAGACCCTTCACTAGGTATATTAGCATTGAAGCTAGATCCTACGCTGAGTAGAGTATATAGTCACGATGAGGACTGAATAGACCATACTATACTATTAAGACGACTACGAAATGTGAATTAAAGGCTTTGTCCAAGTACAATGGGGACAAAAAAACAAACATTGTATGGGTGCGTATGTAAGTCTAGTTTCTGAAATTTCCATCACATGATCCACCAGATTTTGGTTTTAGGTGCAAATAAATGCACATGGTTTTGTCTAACAGAGTAGTATGGTAGCTAAGTTTGAGGAGGTACGGTCCCTAATAATATTTCCTTGGGATTAATTCTAAAAGATAAAAGGCACTGCTTTTGCCTTGTAGAAATGCCTTTACAGATTGGGCTACAAATATCTCATGGGCATAGCAAGTCCAACTTCAATAAACTAAATAGAAGTCAAAGTCGTCACATGTAGTGCAATAAAGACTTGATTCATTTCCATATTCCTAAGGCAATTCCAGGTTTGTGACTAATTGGCTGCAGATTTTCCTATCCCTTATTGTTCTAACACTAGCTCCTCCAACGGGGATCTTGTGATTTTTATTTTTTTTTGACTTTACCTTAATTATGTCAATTTAGGTTAAGGTTGGTGAAAGCAAGACCACACATGAACTTTCATTCGTGACCTCGGGATTGAAAGTTGAGTCCTAATCTCAAGCCTACATGGCAGCACCTGATAGTCTCGGTCAATTATGCCTCCAAGTTCCGAATAATGTTGGGGATATGTGCTCATATATTGTATTCTTTTGGTCTTTCGATTGAACCATTCTCAAGTTTAACTCAACTTTATCTTAACTTCTCCACCGTAGTATACCAAGTGTCTCTAAATCAGTCCAGAACCTTTCAGTACGGAACATCGTATTTAAGTTGCAGGCAGAGTTTTAACATTCTATTATTGATAAGAATAGACTGGGCACTCATGCATTAAAGGGTCTAACGTGACATGTCATAGCTGATAATTATATTTGTTAACGAAACGTATACACATTATTATACAGAAAAGACGCAGAAATGGTTTGCCTTGTTAAGTGATAAAGGACCCAAAAAAAAAAAACAATGGGTTGAACCTTAATGCTCCTAATGGACCACCTCTATTATGCTGTGATGCTTTCAGTGGATCAGCTCTATTGTTTTATTCTCTTACTGATTTCCTCTTTTGTCTTTTTATGTTTTGTCTTTCTCTTCCTCTTCTTCCATCCAGTATTGTACAACTAGCAAATACACATGTCAGATAGTTAGAATATTTTCCTTGATTTTAAGAGATTCAACCATTAGCATTTTAGATAAAATAGTATAAATAGTGCTATGTACAAACCTTACAAGGTGAATAAGATTTTATTCCCTCAATTTACCCTACAACCTATGCATTTCTCTACTGTTTTCTTACATGATATCAAAGCCATCATCTCTTATTTTTACCTTCAAACCTACAAATGTCTAATACTGTTGACAACAGTGGCTCTAGTGCCACGAACTTACCCACAACAAATGACTTTGAGCCATACTCAGTCACCAATACAGAGAACCCCAGTGCTATACTTGTCACTACACCCTTTAGTAGCAACAACTACATTACCTGGAGCAAGTCATGACCATTGCCTTATGTGCTAAGGACAAGTTATCTTTCATCGATGGGACCTGCATCATGCCCATGGAAGATGAAGCATTATTAGCAAGGTAGAAGAGAGCAGATAGCATGATAAAATCATGGATTAAAGAACTAAGTGATGCCTTTTTATCTTTCTCTACTGCTAGAGAACTTTGGGTAGAATTATAAGGCAGATTTGGTGAGGCAAATGGGCCGTTGTTATACCAAATAGAGAGGGAAATAAGCTCTCTTAAATAAGGTACTTTAACAATGTCTACCTACTAAATTAAGTTAAAGAAATTATGGGATGATCTATATAGCCTAAGTCCCACTCCTATGTGCACTTGTGATGCCTCAAGGGCCATCACTGTCAAAGAAAATGCTCATAGGCTTGTTCAGTTTTTAATGAGTCTTACTGAAGAGTTTGAGCATGTAGTTAATCAGATTATGCTAACGGAGTCACTGCCTACTGTGAATAAAGCTTTCTCTATGTTGCAAACTGTTGAAAGACAAAGAATGGTAAATGCTACTACAGACAGTAGTCCTAACATAAAAATATTAGCTAAGCAGTCAAATAGTTTGAGGAAAGGCGGCAAAAGCAACAACAATTCCAATAAAGGGCCCTACCTCAAGAAGATAAGTACTGTGAAAAATGCAAGAAGAGTGGGCATACCTTGGAAACTTGCTTCAAAATTTATGGGATTCCAGACTGGTATAAGGAGCTTGCTGCACGAAGGGAGAAAGGAAAAGCCAACATGGTTCAAATAGCTAAAAGTCCTGCAGAAACAACACAAGAACATAATGAAGAAAAGCTATGGAATGCACAAATATCTCTTAGTATTGCTAATTTCATTCAACAAAAAATAGGCAAGGCTATGAAAGACAAAGCAGCGGGAAAGGTAAAATTTTCAGGATACCACAACTATGCAGGTAATGTCACTCACTCTGTAGGCACAACATACAACCACACTGACTATTGGCTTATTGATTCTGGTACCTCTACGCATATGACAGCAGATCTCAATCAACGCACTAGCTATACAATTAATAATGCATATGATCCAGTGACTCTGACGGATGGGACTAAGCAAAAGGTTGCTCATATTGGGCAGTCACACATAGGGGATAAAATCTCCCTAAATGATGTTCTACATATTCCTAATTTCTTCAAGAACTTATTATCTATTAATAAACTTACTACTCAGAATGAAGTTGCTGCAATTTTCATCTCTATCAAGTTATTTTTGCAGGACCCTCGAACTAATAATGTCATAGCTATTATCAAGGCAGTAAATGGATTATATGAGCTGAGCACAGAGACTCTCCTAACCTCAAATAGCCAAAAAGATCCTTCTCTAGAGTTTTACAAGGTTGAGAATGTTGTTTTTAATGTTTCAATTTCTTTTGATCTATGGCATTCTAGATTAGGGCATGTACCCAAAAAAAAAATGCAACACATTAATGAAATCAATGTTTCTATTCCCGTTAAAAATGATTGCCAAGTGTGTCCTCTAGCCAAACAACACAGGAAACCTTTCCCTAAACATGAGATACATTCGGTTAGACTTTTTAAAATCATTCATATGGACTTGTGGAGACCTTACGGTGTTTCTACTATAGAGGGTTTACATTATTTTCTTACAATAGTGGATGATTTTACTAGAGCTACCTGGACATTCATACTAAGACACAAGTATTAAACCACTCAAACCATCATGCAATTTCTTAGAAATATTGAGAGATAGTTTGATACTAGAGTGTTAAAGATACAAACTGATAATGGGAAGGAATTCATCAATCAAGAGTGCACTAAAATTTTTACAGAAATGGGAATTCATCACCAAAAGAGCAACCCCTATACACCAAAGCAAAATGGTGTGGTGAAAATTAAACACAAACACTTACTTCAAATCACTAGAGCCCTTCCTTTCAAAGCCAAATTATCTAAGGGATACTGGGGAGAGGCCCTATTGACAACTACATACTTGATTAACCGAATCCTAACTAAAAGCCTAGGTTGAATTAGCCCATTTGAGAGACTGCACAACAAAAAGCCTGACTATGAACACCTAAAAACCTTCAACTGCCTTTGTTTTGCCTTAGACAAGACTCCAAATAGAACAAAACTAGATCCTAGGTTAAAAAGGTGTATTTTCCTTGGGTATCTGCCAGATTACAAAGCCTATAGAGTTATGGATCTAGCTACCAAAACAATATTCGTGTCAAGGGATGTAGTATTCTATGAAAAAAAAATTCCTTTTGAAGAAAAGGTTACAAACACTACACAAAGCCCAGAACCTCTATTAACAAGTTCCCTAACCAACACAGACCCAGAATATCCTATTCAAACATCTACCATGCCAACCCCAGTGATTTATGAGACAACAATCCAGAACAAAGCTCCTACACACCTGGATATGCCTCACCAAACAATCCACCTGACCACCCCACATTACCTACAGTTCCTATTGAAAGGAAAAGCAACAGAGTTCACATACCACCTAAATACCTACAAGATTATGTCCTCCAAACTTCAACAAATCCATCCATTTACTCCATTGATGATAATGTAGCATTACAAGTCTGTTGTCCTGCAGGAACAAATGAAGACAGATTAAGAAAGCTGAACATCAAACACAACAATGCCTACAGTAATTTCATAGGTAATGTTTCTGGGATCTTTGAACCTTTATCCTATGAGTCTACAAGTAAGGATGAAAAATGGGTGGAGTCCATGAATGAGCAACTATCTGCATTAAAAAAATAAAACTTGGATACTGACAGATCTACATAAAGGAAAGAAGGCCATAGTCTCGAAGTGGGTGTATAAAGTTAAGCACAATTCAGATGGCACCCCAAACAAATTGAAATCTAGACTTGTGACAAAGGGTTTTAGCCAAAGGGAAGGAGCTGATTATTCAGAAGTTTTCTCTCCAGTGGCAAAAGTTGTGACCATAAGAACGTTCTTGGCCATTGCTGCCTTCAAGCAATGGCCAATACACCAATGCGACATCAATGATGTCTTTTTGCATGGCTATCTAGAAGAGGAGCTATATATGCTACCACCACAAGGCTACACTAAGACTAAGGAAGGATAGGTATGTAGGCTAATCAAGTCCATCTATGGTTTAAAACAGGCGGGTAGGCAGTGGAATAAAGAACTTTCCTCAAAACTGCATTCAATTGGTTTCACAAAATCCGAAGCAGAATATTGCTTATACATTAAGGGGACAAGAGAAAATTTTATGGCAGTAATCATCTATGTCGATGACATTTTAATAACGGGTGCTAATGAAGAAAAGATGGAATCAGTAAAGAAAGCTTTGAATGCAAAGTTTACAATCAAAGATCTGGGATACGGGAAATTCTTCTTGGGAATAGAAATAGCAAGAGTAGAGCACAGAATGTTACTTACTCAGAATAAATACATCAGGGATATCCTTTAGGAAACCAACTTGTCGGATTGTACTCCCTGCACAATACCCTTCGTTCCTGGAACAAAATTAACCATTGAAGAGGGTGAACTACTGAAGAAGTCAGAACTATACAGAAGATTAGTCGAAAGATTATAGTATCTAGGCTTTACCATACCAGATATCATGTATGTAACACAATAGCTAAGCTAATTTATGAGCAACCCTAGACTACCCCATTGGGAAGCAGCCAAACGGGTACTGAAATACCTTAAAGGAACTCAAAATCTAGGGATTTTTTACACAACAAACGAAAACCCTCACCTTATAGCCTTTTCTGACTCAGATTGGGGAAGTTGTGTCTTCTCAAGACGCTCCTTAACCAGTTTCTGCATATTCTTCGGTAGATCTCCGATCTCCTGAAAAACGAAGAAGCAAACTACTGTGAGTCGATCATCAGCTGAATCGGAGTACAGAAGTTTAGCTTCAACAACTTGCGAGCTAAAGTGGATAACACAACTACTTCAAGCCTTTAGGGTTAATGTTTAAGAACCGATACCTCTGTATTCCGACAATCAAGCCGTCATTTACATCTCGAAGAACCCTGTTTTTCACTAGAGAACGAAGCACCTTGAGATAGATCTATATCTGGTTCGCGATTGCATGAGTTTAGGGTTTCTTGAGTTGCGGCACGTGAGCACTAAAGAGCAGATCACGGACTTATTTACGAAGGCATTGTCCGCACGCGTGTTTTTTAGTCTCCTTAACAAGTTTGGAGTCATTGACCGAGCCTCCAACTTGAAGTGCGGGTGATAAAGGACCCAAAAAAACAATGGGTTGAACCATAATGCTCCTAATGGACCAGCTCTATTGTACTGTGATGCTTCCAGTGGACTAGCTTTATTGTTTTATTCTCTTACCTTTTTCCTCTGTTGTCTTTTTCTGTTTTGTCTTTCTCTTCCTCTTCTTCCATCCAGTACTGTACAGCTAGCAAATACACATGTCAGGTAGTTAGAATATTTTCCTTGATTCTAGGAGACTCAACAAATAGCATTATAGATAAAATAGTATAAATAGTTCTCTGTATAAACCTTACAAGGTGAATAAGATTTTATTCCCTCAATTTACCCTACAACCTACGCATTTCTCTATAGTTTTCTTACATTAAGGTTATGACGTTACACATTGTTTGGTGTTATTCTGAAATCCAAGTGTGTTAAGAAAGAATTCTTTCAGAATTTATAATTAATTTTTATCAACGATATAAATAGACATTGAAGCAATTTTTTGTTATAATTATGTATTTTCTTATTTTGGCTAACCACATGTGGCTATCTCCTTAACTTGCTTCTATCCCACTTAGCCATAAGTTTATTAACTACGTCTCATCATGTTCTTAATTTTCATATACTGGAGTTCCATAAATTCAACACATTTTTTTCCAGATGATTGCATTATATGCACAAATGTTTATTATAAGTAATTGATTCTATGTCTGAGCATGTAGTAGTTCTTTAAGTTACTATAGTCGACGATGTGCAAACCCTCATTAGGAATTCATTAGTTTTTGGAGTCCAAAAAGCACAGGGCCCTCCTGATTTTAAAAATACAAATTTTTAAATCATCCAAAAATAGTTATGTAATTTAAAATTTTTTTATAAAATTGTTATTAGTTTGGGTAAGTTAACCGGCTTACGTGGTTGCGGTTCAGAGCCCGACCCAAGACAAATTGGTATTGTCCCCTTTTTGGTCGCCAGACACGGATCTCGTCGCTTGAACTTGAGACCTCAGAGTTTTTGATGTTTCTAAGAACACGCCTCTCACAACTTGAGCTAACCTACCCAAACCAGTTATCATTAGACTTTTATTAAAAAGAACTAATGCAACGAACACAAGACTAGTAAAAACATACAAGATTGATGATAAATTGATAATCTATCACGTGCGATATAAAATTGCAACTTGTGAGTCAATAGGCTTCTTTTTAATATATAATAAATATGTTATCAATTGTTTACTGAAAAATTAGTTCAGAATATTTCGATTAAACATGCAAGTATAAAAGAAAATTTACTTATGGATTCTGATTCGTTCATTTTAAATATCTCGCAAGAAGAACATAGGGCATACATGATAAGTTTTAATGGAATGGGAACACAAAAGGATTACTTCACATTTGAAGTATGTATATATAGAGAAGATCATGGTTGTGATAAAGCGTTGTTTAAACATATAATCACTATGTGTTATGACCTATGAATTGATAACTATTCAACCAGATGTAGAGTTATTTAGTTATTGAAGGACTAAATATTAATTTGTTAAGATATATATGGATGGAACTATTTGTAAAATTACATGAATCAAGATATAAGCAAATTAAGATAATAAGATTACAAACTAAATATTGGAAGAAAGAGGTCTTTTCTCATTTGAGATCAAACTTGAACTTTTAAGAATTTTTAAAAAATAATTTGCCATGGTTGATTTATGAATTGTAATAATAAGATTAAGAGTGCAGGCCATGACGATAACTGCGATGGTGACCATCATGCTCACTTATAAACCCCCCCACCCATGTGCTTGGAGAGTTTGTCACTATAGCTATATGCATGGATTTGGATAGGCACTCATCACCTAATTGAAATTATCAATTCCAAGTTCATTATTGGCCATTTTATTCGTAAATTATATATATTCCCCAGTATAAAAAGTACTTGTAAATAATTTTTGAATTACTTAACTTTCATTATATTACTAAAAACTTTCTACAACAGAATTTGGGATTGTGGTTCTAGCTAGACATGTTAAAAGATGACCACAGTAATTTTTAGACAATTTACGCAATTGGATCGATGGCCTAAGATTTAAATAATATCTCTAAACCTAGTATTAATAATAAGAGAGAAGGACAGAAGAGGTTGCGAGATTTTTCCACGTTATCTGCTGTTAACTTCCTATAGTCCAATGATCATGCAGCTTCATGAACAACGTATCGGCCGGGGAACCTACCTACCAAAAATGATAATGACCCAAGGGCACTTTGAATTTTGCCTCCAACGAGCATCAATGTCAAAACTCATCTCCTTGCTTGAGCAATTCAGAGGTCATGATTTTGCCATCTTGCCGACACTGCAATGTTCCACACAGGCGGCATTAATTCACTTAAACCTGCATTTCCACAAATTGAAACCTTGCTTTGCAGTACAGGCGTCTTCATTCAGACTCAATATTCTTATGATATGACTTTGGAGGAGTTAATACTTATTGATGTGAAACAATGTGGTACCAAATACTAATGCGCCAGAGTGAAAAGGTAAGACGCTTAAGAGAATGGAAAGAAACCCCCGAGGAGAGCTTCTTTGATGCTGTTGCCCATGAGAATAATTTACACCATCAAAAGAGAAAAGAAACGACAAACATTGAATGGAAACTGGTGAGAGAGATCGGATAGATATCATTTATAATTTTCTTGCTTTTACAAAAGTCGACCCTAATGCTGATCACATACTATCACCAAGAGGTGCACAAAATACAACGATTCAAGTTCTAACAAGAAGCCAATATGGACAATCCTGTTCAGATTTTTCGTCAGAAATACAGCTTATATATAGAGATTTAGTCTTAATTTACACTTTTTGGTGTGGTGGATTCTGTCATCGTTACGGGCTGCTTAGGGACGAATTTCATTATCACAAGACCTATAAGCTAAAGTACAGTACTCATTAAAAAGACAAAGAAAAAAGACAAGGAATTCCTAGTAAACGGGGACTCGATCCGCTCTTTTCAGCTAGCTAGAACAACCCAGTACTGTCCTCTATCGACATGTGAATTAGATCGTCTTGAGTCTGGGCTGCACTTTCATCAAGCAACCATTTCTCCAACAATGAGAATGGGACTTGCGCCTCCATGCTTGGCTTGCTTTCGTCTTGGAAGAAGCCATTTTCTGGGGTAAAATTAGCATTTTCATCCATGGATTGAGAGGCGTCAGAATTGGAAGAGTTGAAGCTGAAGAGAGAGTCGAAGCCCTCAGGAGTGTTTGCAGTTGCACTATATATCCCATCGCTAGAGCTGGAATAGGCGCCCAGGGTGTTGTTGAAAGAACTTTGAGAGGCGTCCGAGTTAGCTTGCCCAGGTTTTTGTGGATTTTTCATCCAGTTCTCAAGCAATTTTGCTATGTTGTCAGCGCTGGACACATAAGAAGAAGCCTGTGATTGAAATTGTAATGTATTGTGAGGCTCATAATCATCGGTGACAGATGACTTTGAGTCAGGCAATGAGCTGCTTTTGTCAAGAGACAGAGCCTCACAAAGGGCTTGTTTAGCCAAGCGAATATCTGTTTGAAGCCTTCTCTCCCACTGGCCCTTTGCCTGTGAAGCAGAGAACCCGTCTTCACTTTGGCCATCTTGAAGCTTTTTCATCTTCCTTTTCAAGTGAGTGTTCCAGTAATTTTTTATGTCATTGTCCGTTCTTTGCGGAAGATATGAGGCTATGGCTGCCCATCTTCAAAGAAAAAAAAGAAAAACCATTAATTACTCTCAGTACTGTGTAACCTTGCTTCCGTCCCAATGAACATTAAAGAAATGGACAACTATTTACTGTCACAGAATCTAACTCTCTTATATGTATGTAATTTACTCCATTGGGTTTAGAAGACCTTGATGATTAGCAACCGTAATTTGGAAATCAACTCTCAGAGAAGAGACAGAGATGATTTTACCTGTTTCCCAAAAGAGCTTGGAGATGGATAATCATCTTCTCTTCATGATCAGTGAAGTTTCCACGCTTAATTCCTGGCCGGAGATAATTAGTCCATCTAAGCCTGCAACTTTTGCTGCATCTAAGCAAACCTGAAGAGATTTAAGTGCATAAAGTGAGAAGTTGAGAAAATTGTAGATTAAAGTGGAGCGTGTAGAGAAACAAATGTAACCCTACATCTGTGCTAATGCCTGAAGAAAATGAAAAGATAAAATCAAGGCTGCAGTTCAAACTATAAAGCGGTGCAGTGCAATAAATACACCACTTTAATGGCTAAACCAACCAAAAGTAAAGCAAAAGCCCAGAAAGAAAATTAGAAGACTAATAAGTAGTAACAATTAATATGCAGAAGATAATGTTTTCAAAAACTCTCAATCATGAAAAAAAAGGAAAGCCAACTGAGGAACTCGAGTCCGAACCTGTATTAGTAGGAACTGATCTCCAATTCCCAGGTCCATGTTCTTGAATGTAAGATACCAAGATAATATCTTCTTCTGGTGTCCATGGACCTTTCTTCACACCAATCTTGTCACAGCAAGGTGGTTTTGACATATTATCCAGCTCTATTTTTGGATGTTGATGAATGATCACCAGAGGTTATTGTAGGTAGCTAGATATGTGTGTTGTGTAAAGGGAATCTTTCCTTTTCTCTTTGAAATGCAGACACAAACGTCCAAGGGAAGGCCACGGCTTGTGTGTATATATAGAGGAGAGACCATGGAGAAGTTTACGCTGACCATACCATAGCCGAAACAGACAGCATAGCAAAGAGCATTTACTCATTTGCTCGCCAAAGGTCAGCTATAATGCTCTCTCTCTCTCTCCCGTGCGCATTCATTATGGGCATCATTGAGGTGGCATCCCAAAGAGAAAGCGCTAATTCACTCTCATCCTCTTTAACGCCTGCGCATCATTCTATGTGGCAGTAGAAAGTAAAATTTTGTGTCTTGTACCTTACATTTTGGCCTGTATTTCTACGGATGATGGTGATTATGTCATGGGATTTGAACCTATTGATCCTTTTGATATGTTTATAATCTTGGTATAGCTCTCTTTCATGTATGATGATTTTAGCCAACATACTGTCACTTCGTTTGTAACAGATTTCACTTCCTGTCACGATCGAAAATTGAGTTGTGATGATATTTGCAGACGACTCATTTTCTCCGTTCGTATGACTTTATTTAGAACTCAGTAAGTATTTAAGCCTCGAAATTTCATCAAACATTTAAATAATTACAGGCAATGATAAGAAAACAACATCATCAGTAAGGGGTGATGTAAGTTTGTTAATTAGTCAATTGAACTTAAACAACCAGAGCATATATAAAGATTAAGGTTGCACCTTTATTAAGGTTAATAAAGTAGTAGCTTCCTCGCTTAAAATATTTTCTGAGAAGTGATACTTTTGAAGAAATGAGATCAATTAGAATATGATAAAACAATAATAGTAAAGTATAATATTGTAAAAATGAGAATAAATTAAAATAAAACTTTAGATTAATGGAAATTTTAGAAAATTTAACTTAAAACGACGTTGAGATCATGATTTTTAGAAAAAAGAAGTATTAAATTTGGTATTAATTGAATCACATCTACATTGATGTGTATAACCTTGCAAATCAAGAACTATATAGTTTAATCACGAGAAAGCAAGCCCTCATCATATGCAAAATGGAAATAGGTTTAATTATGACCGAAGTTAAATATATAGATCTTTAGCTTATCCTTAAATTTTTCTTGGTTTGATTTTTTGGATATGTAATGTACTGCAGAATTAATTATTTTACATATTATAAATACAGCAGTGTAATAATACCTAGCTAGTACACTCGCATAATATATGCAGATCAGGTAATGGAAGTTTTGCTGTGTTTTATTATCAAATGATTAATGGACCATGTTTTATCGTTTCCACATTATATTACATGTAATACGTCCAGGCAATTAACAATTCGTAAACTATATGTTGATGTTATAATTGTTTCTATCGATTTATCATATAGATAAGAGAAAATTTTAACTTTGATAGTCATGCATGTTTGTTAATAGTATCATCTTTAGGCCATTTGAACTCTAAAATCTTTGGTTGGTAATTTACCCACTCGGTTTACATTATTTGTAAACGACTCGAATTTTTTGCCAGATTGAAGTTTGATCACATATATTTTGCTTGGCAATTTGATTAATTTTTAAATAAAAATAATTTCATTTTATTTTATTTATTATGTATTTTAGTTAAATTAATATGAATTAAATTTGATTGATTTCAAATTTAAGTTAAAATTTAATCAATTCTAATTTCGAGTGTTAGTTTAAAAATGGATGAGAGGGGTTAAATTGTCATCCCAAAGGTTATTGAAATTAAATTCAACTAAATTTAGTAAAAGTTTATGGGTAAAAATCCATAGGTACGTTCTTTGACACATCATAGCCTTAAGTTAATGAAAAACCAAACTCCAAATGCTACATAAATACTTTTTCATGTGACTATCTACATATATTGTTTGCATTCTGTTGAAGGCTGAGGGACTTCAGAATTGATACCTTATACAAAGTTTACATGACAAATACATTCCTTAATTTCTTTACATTCTATAACCATAATATGAGAAGCTTTAACTAGAAATTGACCATAAATTCATAATCAACTCCAAATTCCACTAGACCAATTCAATATAAACTATTGAGAAGTAAAATCAAGCTGCCAATAAACTAAATCCTTGTAGACTTTTATTCGAGAGGGCTTCGAGTTAGCACAATTACAACTAATGAAAAGAAACTTTAAGGCAACGCTACTTTGATCATTACTGGTCAGATGATAACGCTCATTGATGTGCAACAGATGTTGAAAGTATATTTATACATTAATGACGGAGGAGTCGCAATTTGCACTTTGATTCCTAACTATTAAGATATAGATGATTATATCTTATTATTTAATTTTGGACATTATTTAATGATTAGACCTAATTGTGTTTATGTAAGACTTTTCCAAGACAAGTTTGATAAGGTTTAATCCTAATTGGATGGGATTTAAATAAACAATATATTTTTGGGATAATGGCTATCTAAGGATTCAAATTTTCTAGGAATTTTGAATGGACTATAGTAGATGTTATGTGGCTAGGTTTCATGTGTATAGTGGGCTGAATGTTATCATTTTTAGAAAGGAAAAATGACATATATTAGATGACTTGGCAGTTGGGACTTCAAGGGTGATTTTCGATAATGTTTAGTAACTGTTTGTATGAAGATAAAACTCTATCTACTACAAAAGTTTTTTGTTAGATCACGTAACCTAGGCTTTTTTAGCTATATTTTCTGGTGGATCACAAATGTAGGCTGTTTTGTTGGTGCTTCATTTCAACACCCTGTGTAGCAACTATAATTTTATTTATGAGCTTTTGCGTGTTTTTGGCTGGGTGATTCGTGACTTTCTACAACTAGATATTCTTCTACTATTCAACTACAATTGAGGATGTTTGTTTAGAGTTTTGCAGCTGATTTATTTTCTGGTTTATGTACTCTTTCTGTGCTGCTATTCTTCATTCATTGCATGGCTTTTGGTGAACTATTCGGATGATAATTGTATGGCTATCGATGGTAGAAGTGGTGTCCAAAAATTTTAGCAACTGAATACAATAGTACTATTAGCAAACAACTTTTCGATCTATCATTAAAGGAGTTGAATTAATTAGGGATGTTGTTTTTCTTATCTCAAGTGTATTTGTCTATGTTCTTTATTACTTTTAATAAATTGAATTGTTAGTTTACTATCTTTATCGTTAAAAGTTGTTGAGAAAATTCTTTGTTGAAGTTAGCACAAATCGGTCATATTATTGGGTGTGAATTACTTTCACGGGTTATAAGGACGACGGATAGTATCAAGGGTTGAGTGAACCGGCTCAATAAAGCCTTATATAAAACTATTGTCGTTAATGAAAAGTATCAAATTGGGTGAGGACCTGCAAACGTAGACAAAGTGTGCCGATTGCATTAAAAAATTTCTGATGTTGATTTGCAATTATAAGTTTAATTTTTATATTTTTTTATTGTACTAGAATCAACCGAAAATGAATTAGAAACTTTGTGAAATTACATTCTTTCAGATTTTCAGTTGGTATAAGAGCAAGTCACCGAATTAGAACTTGATACAGCAAGTTAGTGCAGATCTGTGTTTTGCAAATATGGGTACAAAAGAAGGAGCATAAATTACTAGGCCAACATTGTTGGATAGTTCTAATTATCCTACATGGAAATCATGATGAGAGTCTTTATTCAAGTATAGGGATCCAAAACGTGGAACTCAGTGTTACATGGCTAGACACATCCAGTGATAACTGATGATAAGGGAAAGTAGTACTGAATGATCCATCTGAGTGGACAAGAGCTGAAGAAGAGAGAGTACTTGGAAATTATCAAGCCATGCATGTCATCTTTAATGTAATTGATGAAGGTCATTTTTCAATGATATCAGCTTGTGAATTGACAAAAGAAGCGTGGGACACTTTACAAATTATACATGAGGGATCGAAATATGTGATATCCTCAAAACTTTAGATGTTAGTTGTGGATTTGAAGAGCTGAAGATAGAAGAGAGTGAAACCATTAGAGACTTTCATGAGAGATTATGTGACATAGCAAACCAAGCACATCAATTCGGGAAGAAATATTCTAATCTGAAACTGGTTAAGAAGACATTAAGATCATTACCTTCAAGGTTCATACCAAAAATTTTAGTAATCGAGGAAGCTCATGATATCAATGAATTGTTGTTGGATAAGATAATTGAAATTCTTACCAATTTTAAGATGAATTTGTTAAGGGGTAAACAAGAGAGGAGTAAAGGATTGGCATTGTAGGCTAAAATCGATAAAGTTGTGAATGATTTAAGAGATGAATAGGAAAAGAATGAGGACTAGGTATTGTTGATGAGAAATTCCAGTAAGTGATTGAAGAAAGTGAAAAATGACATACTCGAGTTTAGGCAAAATAGTGGGAGTTTATCAAATAATAACTTCAAGCAACAAGCCAAAATTTAAAAGGGTGAAAGAAAAGTGAAGAAAATTCAATGTCATGAATGTCAAGGCTTTAGACATGTGCAAGCAAAACATGTTAACACCTTGAAGAAGAAAAAACGGAAGTCCTATACCAACATTTAGAGTAAGAATGAATCCAAAAGTGAGTATAGTAATGAAGAGAAATTTATGAGGAATGCTATGTTGGTTGCTTTATACAGCAACAGTTCAGTTGCTTGCTCAACAGTAACCACGAAGGAAGAAACTGATGATGAAACTGTGAGTAAATTAATCCAAAATTTCAGGAAACATGTAGATGAATCAGTCCAAAGTTTAATTTCAAATCATGACAATGATGACAGTGATTTAGAAAACAAAGATGAGCATATTTACAAAGCTTATAAATTAATGTATGCAAAGTTGGTGCAAATATGTGAGAAGAATGAAAAGTTAAAGAAGGAAAACTCTACTATGAAGAACATCATTCAAGATCTAGAGAAGAAATTATTATCTACAATAGATGAGTTGAATGAAACAAAGTTAAAGTTGGTTAGCACAAAAAAGGGATAAGAATGTTAAATGGAGGTACTGAAAAGTAAGAAAAGTTATTGGAAATCGGTAAGATCAAGGGAGATCTCCAAGGTATTGTCTACAAAGGTGAATATTCTAAGACGAATGATGAAAATAATGTACAATCAGACCTGTCCAAAGGGAAATCGCAAGGAAGAATCGGAGGTTCATTCCTAAATGTCATTTTTGTGAAGTTATTAGGCACATAAGACCAAGATGTTACAAGTTGTTACAAATGTTATTTCAAAGGACCAAAATTGAAAATCTATATACTCCTCACCAAATTTCCATTAGCAACCTATGATAATAAGACACACTTGGGTTAAAAAGGGTCAATTGCAAACTCTCGTAGTTCTTAAATCTATGAAGGCTACTTTTCATAATGGTTGATATTTTGACAGTGGATGTTCACATCATATGACATGTGAAAGGAGCTACTTAACCAATTATAAAAGTTGTATGGATGGGCATGAGACTTTCAGTAATAGAAAGAAGGCTTCGATAATTTGTAGAGGAACACTATGTGTGGATGGATTGCCACACCTTAAGAATGTGCTTCACGTTGATGGATTAAAAGCCAATTTGGTAAGTATAAGCTAACTTTATAATGATGGTTTATTGGTTAAATTGACAAGTGATAGGTGCAAGGTGTTAACCGAACAAGGAGAATGTCTTGTGACTAGAAGATGGTCAGTAGACAATTGTTATATATTGCAAGTCACTGCCACATATGAATCAGCCTCATATAATGACAATATAGATCTATGGCATCAAAAGCCCGGGCACATTAATTATGAGGTTATTAGCAAGTTAAAGAAATTGGAATCTGTGAGAGGTTTGCCTACAATGAACAAAGAAGATAAGAAGGTAAGCAATGCATGTCAACAGAATAAACAAATGAGAGTGCCACATAAAAAGTTTTGACACATTACTTCCTCACGTATTTTGGAATTCAGTCACATGGACTTGGTTGGTCTAACATGCTAGCATTGGTGGAATTAGATACCTTTTAAATTGTGATGATGATTATTCTAGATACACTAAGGTGTCATGTTTGAAAGAGAAATCAAATGCTTTTAAGGCTTTTAGAGGCCTATGTTTGCAAGTCATGAATTTGAAAAATATGACAGTGTTGAGAATCCTATCAGATCACGGAAGAGAATTTGAGAATGCAAGCTTTAACAATTTCTGTGACAAATATGGTATCATATAAGAATTTTTAGCACCTAAAACTTCACAAAAAAAGTGGATTTATAAAGAGGAAGAATCGAACTCTTCAAGAAATGGCCATATCTTTGTTAAATGAAAGAAATATATCAATGCGATTTCAGGTGGAGGTAGTGAACTTGGCATGCTACTTATGCAATAGAGTTCATCTTAGAAATATCTTAAACAAGACATCTTATAAACTATGGAAGGGGAAAAAAAACCAGATATAAGCTACTTTCAAGTTTTTTGGTAGTAAATGCTATATTCTTAGAGACCAGGAACAGCTTGGAAAATTCGAAAGCAAGAGTGATGAAGGGATCTTCATTGGCTATTCAACCCACAGTAAAGCTTGTTTAATCAAAGAACCAAGAAAGTGTTAGAGTCCATAAATGTTATGATAGACGTGTCTCAAATGAATGACAAATTGGCAGAAGAAAATTCACAAAACTAGCCTTGTGGACTAACTCAAACAAGCAACGAGACAAGAACCAAAACAGTTAGTTGCTACTGGTGAAGAAACTGTGGAAACAGAAGAGCTGTTAGTTGATTCAGATGATGAAACCACCAAGACACTTAATGCGGAAATAATTCATTTGAATAATCAAAATCTGAGAAAAGATTATTTGAATAGGGATCCTCCCTCACAAATCAGAAGAAGTAATCCATTTGAAACCATAATTGGGGAAATCAGTGAGAGAAGAAAAGCAAGGGAAAGAAAAATAGTTGATTATCATGAACTCGTGAGACTTTTATCTTACACATCTTCATTCGAGCCTAAAAATGTTAACGAACCCTTATAAGATGAGTTCTGGACAATAGCTATGTAAGAAGAATTGATTTAATTTGCTCGCAATGACGTCTAGGAATTGATACCAAGGCCATCTAATGTGAATATGATCGGAACAAAATGGGTGTTTCGTAATAAAATTGATGAAAAGGGCAATGTGACTAGAAATAAAGTAAGGTTAGTGGCTCAAGGTTACTCTCAGATCGAAGGAATTGATTTTGATAAAATTTTTGCGTCAATGGTAAGACTTGAGTCAATTAGATTACTTTTGGGTATAGCATGTGCAAAAGGTTTCAAGATTTATCAAATGGATGTGAAGAGTACGTTCTTGAATGGGTTCATACAAGAAGAGGTATATGTTGAGCAGCTGAAAGGGTTCATTGATTCAATCCATGCTTATCACATTTTTCAAGCTAAGAAGGCTTTTTACGATCTCAAACAACCGCCAAGGACTTGATATGAAAAGCTCCCTCAATACCTACTCAAGCAATGTTATAAAAGAGGTAGTGTTGACAAGACCTTATTTCTTAAAAAAATCATATCTAATTTAAGGATTGCACAAATTTATGTTGATGATATTGTGTTTGGTTCCACTCATCCCAAAATGGTGGAAGCATTTATGGATTTAATAACACATGTATTTGATATTAGCATGGTAGGTGAATTGAACTTCTTTTTAGGTTTGCAAATTAAACAAGTGACGGATGGTATCTTTGTATCGTAAACTAAATATGCAAAGAATGTAGTAAAGAATTTTGGACTTGAGAACGCTCAACATGCTAAAAATCCTATGAGTGTATCTGCAAAGTTAAACAAAGATGAAAATGGAAAAAGTGTTGATGTCAGCTTATATAGAAGCATTATTGGTAGTCTATTGTATTTAACTATAAGTAGATCGAATATCTGTTATAACATTAGAGCATATGCTCGCTATCAAGCCAACCCAAAAGAAACACACTTAATAGTGGTTAAAAGGATTATTAGATATGTTAACGGTACTTCTGAATTTGAGATTTGGTATACATGGACTCTACATCTTATCTAGTTGAGTACAGTGATGCGGATTGGGCTGAAAATTTAGACAATCAAAAAAGCACTTCAAGGGGTTGTTTCTTCATAGGAAACAATATGATTTCATGGTAGAATAAAAAGAATAATTTTATTTTACTGTCAATTGCAGAAGCAAAATATATTGCTGCAAGTAGTTGTTGTTCGTAACTTCTTTGGATGAAACAAATGTTAGAAGATTATAGAAATGATCAAGAAGTGTTGATAATCCTATGTGATGACAAAAGTGCTACATACATCTCAAAGAATCCAGTTCAACATTCAATAATAAAACTCGTCGACTTTAAGTATCACTTTATCTGAGAGCTGGTGGAGAACAAAATAGCTACTCTTTCATACGTAACTACAGAAAAATAATTGGTGAATATCTTTACAAAACCTTTTGATTCAGTTAGGTTTAGATTTCTTCGAGAGGCTTTAAGACTACTATATGCTTTAAAATTTTGATTTATTTTTTATTATTCAAAAAAAGAGGGAAATTCAAAAAGGGATTAAAAATCCCTAATTTGTCTTCTTTTTATGTTACTGGCAACCGAAATTACCTTATCTCCTCTCTTCCTTTTTGTAATTTTGTTTGTTTTTTAGCTCCATAGTTAGTCAATTTGTCTCCCCCCTTCACTAAATCTCACCTTTCTTTCATCTCTTTGGGTTTCTCTCTTCATCGACAACACCCGCTTTTTTGAAGCTAAGATGGGTAAGTCTAAAGGTATTTCTTCATCCTTTGGCGTGGAACAATCATGGTCGGCAACCATTCCCTCCACCGCCTTCCCTACCTTACACTCTAGTCAACTTCAACAACATCCACTACGTGGGAAAAACAATTACTAGTGTTGGATCTTCATCGAAGGTGCTTACAGACATTCCCGACCCCTCCTCTATTTGGGAACAGTAGTCGAAACAAGATGATGTCGTGCGTGTGCTATTTTTCATAGTAGAGAGCTCTGATTCTAATTCAGAAGAAGCTCCAGTTGAAACTAGAACTCCTATCTTTACTACTGTCCCACCACTGAATGTTCCTATTACTAGTCCTTGAAAATTGACAAAGAAAATGGCTCAAAAATTGAGGCCCTCCTGTCATAATGTCGGTAAATGATGTTGTGTCCTATAAATTCTACACTTTCGCTTCAGCACAAAAATGGGACACTATGGCAAACATCGGGTTAGTTCTTGATATGCCAAATGATATGATTGCTACTGTGTTAATCGGAGGAAGATTAAATGCTTAACCATTTACTTATGTGTTGTGCGCTTCTATGTTGACGTAGAAATACTTTGTTATTCATAAGTTGGTATTGGTAAATTAGTTACCAAGTACACTTGTGGTATTAGTTTATCTGACACAACCTAAGCTTATTTATGCCAATGGAATTGGGGAAAACTTGAATTTGAGGAGACTTATCATTGAAGTAATGTTAGTAATTATTAGTAAGCCTCATTCCCCGCTATACTTTCCATGCTTAATCACTTAGGTTGGATTCGAGTACTCTTAAACCGGTGACATTGATGAATATCTTGCCAAGGATTTTGAATGTCAATAAGCAAGCTCAGGTGGTTGATCTACCTTACACTCTGTCTGGTCCTTTTGATGCATTGGATTATAAATCTAGAAAAGGGTTCTTTGGTTTTTAGAAGCTTCCTTATTGTACTTTTTGACATCTTTTGTCCCAAGGGGGAAAACACTACATCAGAACATCCTCCTTTGATTTGTTTGAATTTTTTTGAACTTGGATATTTGTATCTTTGGATAATTGATTAAGATTAAATCTTGTTGACTGATTAATGGGGAGTTCTCTTGTGGTTTGTGAGTTCAATGCTATATGTCCAATTATCTTCTTTAGGGGGAGTTTCAAATATATGCCAAATAATGCTTAAAAGGGATAAATTGTTAAAATATAGGTGATTATATCTTATTATTTACTTTTGGACATTATTTGATAATTGGAACTAGTTATGTTTATGTAGGACTCTTCCAAGACAAGTTTGATAAAGTTTAATCCTAATTGGATGGGATATAAATATATAGTGTTTATGAGATAATGGCTATCCAAGGATTCAAATTTTCTGGAAATTTTGAATGGACTATAATAGATGTACTATGGTTGGGTTTCACGTGTATAATGGGCTTAATGTTGTCATTCTTAAAAAGGAAAAATGACCGATATTAAACGACTTGGTAGCTAGGATTCAAAGGTGATTTTCAATAATGTTTAGTAGTTGTTTGTGTGAAGATAAAACTCTATTTACTGCAAAGTTTTTTGTTGGATCATGTAACCTAGGTTGTATTATTTCTTAGCTATATTTTCTGGTGGATCACGAATGTAGGTTGTTTTATTAGTGCTACAATTTTCTTTAGTTTTGTTGTCGTTAATTGTGGGTGTGTAGCAACTTTTATTTTCGTTATGGGATTTTGCGTATTTTTGGTTGGGTGATTTGCTGCAGCTGGATATTATTTTACTATTCATCGACAATTAAGTGTGTTCTTTAGGAGTTGTGCAGCTGATTTATTTTCTCATTTATGTACTCTTTTTGTGCTGATGTTCTTCATCCTTTGTATGACTTTTGGTGAACTAATTGGATGTTGATTGTGTGGCTGTCGATGGTGGAAGTGGTGTTTAAGAATTTCAGCAGCTGAATACAATAGTACTATTGGCAAACAACTTTTCATTCTGTCATTGAAGGAGTTAAATTAACTAGGGAAGTTGTTTTTCTTATCTCAAGTGTATTCTTCTATGTTCTTTATTATTTTTAACCACTTGAGTTATTAGTTTATTATCTTTATCGTTAAAAGTTGTTGAGAAAATTCTCTATTAAGGTTAGCACGAGTCGATCGTCTTATTAGATGTGAATTATTTTCACGAGTTATAAGGATGAGGGATAGTGTTAAGAGTTAAGTGAGTCTGCTCGATAAAGCCTTGTATAAAACTATTGTCGTTAATAAAAGTATTAAGCTGTGTGAGAGCCCCAGAAATGTAGACAAAGTGTATCGAACTGTGTTAACAAATTTCTGATAATGATTTGGATTTGGATTTAATTTTTCTAGTTTTGATTATGCTAGAATCAACAGTGGACAAATCAAAAACTTTGCAAAATTACATTCTTTTAGGATTTCACTAGCATGCATACGTGTGATATAGCGATTACGATATAATTCAAATTTTTGTTTGATGTGGTGGCAATTAGACAACTTGCGAAGTATGATCAACAAATGTGAGATAGAGAAAGATAGGGAACATGAATTACTGAAAATAACTAAAAATTAGAGCTTAAAATATAACTAACTGAAACTACTTGTTTTAAGAGTCCGATGCTCTCCATCTTAACGTAAAAAACGAGCTAACTTGAAGTAAAATGGTAATCTTGTATAGTATACATGTATGGCCTTACCTACTATATAAAGGTTATTTAGGAAAAATAAAAGTCTTACTTGGACACAAATTGGTCATCTTTTAGTAATATAATGGTTTCTACATAAATTTAGGGCAAGTCTTTTGCATAGAAGTTGAAAAAGAAGAATTAAGCAATGAAGGAAGATAAAATACATTTGACTCAATGCTATTCAATTATCATAAATCTTTATAATGATTAAGTCTCATGTATTTAAATAAATATGAAGGATGCTTTTGTATAGATTACGAAATAATTCTTATGACTAATTTCGGGCTTGAATATTACATTTATATATGGCAATTTAAATACATGATAATGCTCGAATCATTAGTTTCAAGCTATTAAAAGGAAATAGTGGACTTGTTCGTAACAAAAAAAACTATGAAAAAATTGTTATTGCAATCATAATTTTGAAATAATTTTTAGATTCCTAACTTTTGTGTTATAACTTATGAGTTTCAGGTATTGTTTTCTCAAATTAGTTCCAATCAAGTCTCTATTACTCCAGTGAGTATTGTATTTAATTAGTATATATTACTATAGTTATCTTCAGAGAAAACTCATGTAGAACATGCCGCTAATTCTTTGAGGATATTTACATTATTGGTTTATGCTTATGATCAATCAGTTGGCTGTAATTTAATGACATAATTATTAGTTATTATTTATCTTATACATATTCAGATGTATATGATAAAATCCATTAATATACATTGCAAATAAAACTATGATGATATCATAAT
>JANKYF010000006.1:57212650-57227463 GCA_029829435.1 Erythroxylum hondense
TTTGTTTGGTTTATTTGGGCCTGTACATATTCTTTGGATTTGTTTCTGGAAAGTCTGAGATGTATTATATGTGTGTTTAAAACAATGCATATGTGTAATGTTTGATTTTGTATGTTCTGTCTTGGGTGGCATCCATGTATCCTTCCAGGGGGTATTTGGGTGTTACAATATGTGCTAAACTACAGTAGAGAAATCTTGTTTTCTCTTATCGAATGCTAAACAACATTAGAGAAAACTTTTATGTTCTCTAACTGAATGCTAAAATGCATTAGAGAACCTATATGGGATTTAAAACTTATATCCCTTATGTCAATGTTAAATTTATGGATATCCATACTAAACTGTATGAGTCAAAATGACATAGGTTCAAGGTCAATCTTTATATATGCCCAATAACTTTTAAAATATTTAATATCAACACAAATCTTAAGACTTTCATATATATTATGACTATACACAAGAATAGTTATTACTGAGGATAAAAAGATGACCATCTATATTAATAAATAATCATAATGTCATAATACATCAAAATGTACAAATTTTTAAGAAGCAAATACAATAATCCTTAACTACTGCTGCCTAAGGACTTTAACAAGCTCATACTGGATACATGTCTAACAAACACTAGTGGGCGAAGTCCTTTAATTAATGAATCAACTAACATTTCCTCATTCCTGATGTGCTCCATTTCAACATCACCCTTCTGAATCAACTCCTTTATGGTCAAGTACTTAACCTCCAAATGCTTAGGCCTTGTGATATTCTTGTTGTTGTTACTGAACAACACTACATCAAGAATAACACAATATAATCGAATGAGTCTAGCTATCGAATCTACCACAGACAACTTAGAAATTAAGTTTTTGAGCCAAATTGCCTGTATAGCAGCTCAATAACATTCAACAAACTCTGCATGCATGGTCAAGAAAATTACCAGTGTCTTCTTGACATTCTTCCACGATATTGCACTATCTGCTAATATAAATGTACCCCGATATGGATTTGCGATCATCCAGACACATAGCAAAATTAGAGTCTGTATACCCTATGATGTTTAAATTGTTGACTTTCCTGTATGTCAACGTATAATCCTTAGTTCCCTTTAAGTATCTCAATATTTGCTTAACTACATTCCAATGGTCCATACCTAGGTTAGCTAGATATTAACCCAGTAGTCCAACAACAAATACAATATCCGGTCTAGTGCACACTTGGGCATGCATCAGGCTACCAATAGCACTAGGATACGGGACATTCCTCATCGCCTCTCTCTCAACTTCATTCTTTGGATACTGTGCCAAAGATAATCTCTTACCATGAGAGATAGGTGCTACAATAAGTTTACAGTTAGCCATATTAAACCTCTGTAGCACTCGCTCAATGTATGCTTTTTATGAGAGGCTCAATAAGTGTTGAGATCTGTCCCGGTGAATCTACATACCGAGGAGAAAATATGCTTCACCTAGATCCTTCATGTCAAAGTGTTTGGCCAAAAGTTGTTTTACCTTATGCAATACGGTCAAATCATTTGATGCGAGCAACATATCATCTACGTACAATAATAGAAAGATAGCTTTGCTCCCCCTGACCTTATAGTATAAGCATCTTTCAACTTTGTTTTCTACAAAGCTGAATGAGGTCAAAACCTTATTAAACTTTAGGTACCATTGTCTGGAAGCTTGTTTTAAACCGTATATTGATTTAGTCAACGTATAATCCTTAGTACCCTTTAGGTATCTCAGCATTTGCTTAATTGCATTCCAATGGCCCATACCTGGGTTAGCTAGATATTGACCTAACAGTCCGACAACAAATACAATGTCTGGTCTAGTGCACACTTGGGCATACATTAGGCTACCAACTGTACTAGAATATGGGACATTCCTCATAGCCTCTCACTCAACGTATAATTCTTTGGATACATGAAAGATCGATGCTACAACACGTTTACAGTTAGCCATATTAAATCTCTGTAGTACTCGCTCAATGTATGCTCTTTGTGAGAGGCTCAATGGATGTTGAGATCTGTCCTAGTGAATCTGCATACCAAGGATAAAAGATGCTTGACCTAAATCCTTCATGTCAAAGTGTTTGGCTAAAAGTTACTTTACCTCATGCAACGTAGTCAAATCATTTTACGCGAGCAAGATATCATCCACGTACCATAATAGAAAGATAACTTTACTCCCCTTGACCTTATAGTATAAGCATCTTTCAACTTTGTTTTCTACAAAGTCGAATAAGGTTAAAACCTCATCAATCTTTAGGTACCATTGTCTGGAAGCTTGTTTCAGACCGTATATTGATTTAGTTAACTTACAATCTTTTTCAGTTGCATCTTGATCCCAAAACCCTTCAGGTTGCTTCATATAGACCTCCTCATAAAGGCCACCATCCAGGAAAGCGGTCTAATGTCCATCTGATATAGCTCCATGTCATAATAAGCTACTATTGCCATCATTACTCTAAATGCATCCTTTGAGGGTACAAGAGAGAAGGTAACATTGAAGTCAACTCCTTCTCTCTGAGTGAATTCCTTAGCAACTAAACGCGCCCTAAAGTACTCAACTTGACCCTGTGTCCTTCTTGGTCTTAAATAACTACTTGTAACTGACAGACTAGTAATATTGAGGTAAGTCAACAAGCTCTCATACCTTGTTATACCTCATAAACTGCATCTCATCCTTCATCGCTTCCCACCACATATCCACACGGGGTCCAAAAATAGCTTTTGTAAAAGTAACTGGATCCATAACATGTCCTATGTCATAGTCTTGCTCACCCAAATAGACTATATAATCTGGTGAGATAGCATGTCGCCTCTCTCTGGTGGATCTGCGTAACTGCATAGGTTCTTGTACCTCAGAAAGCTCCTCCTAAACAGGTATAAGTTCCTATGCTTGCATAGGCATGGTACTTGTACCTACATTCATTGGACTTGATTATATGAGAAGCAGATACGAAATAATTGCAATATTTGTCCTGCTATCTCTTGAAGGATGTGAAGATTTTCCCTCATCATGGACATCGTAATCCAAAAACTTAGCTATTTGTGATTCCCCTATTTTGGCCTTTCCTTCTCTACAGTAAAATTTGTAGCCCTTATAGTGGTTGAGATAACCCACCAAATAGTAATGAGTGGAACGAGATTGTAATTTGCTCTTATAAGGATTATATAACCTTATCTCAGTAGGGCAGCCCCTCATATGAATGTATGCAAGGCTTGACTTCCTTCCAACCTACAGTTCAAAAGGCATCTTTGGTATTGACTTACTTGGGACTCTATTTAAGATATACAATGTCGTCTTGATATCTTCTCCCAAAAGTATTCGGGTAGGTTAATCCTACTATGCATTAACCTCATTATGTCTTTTAGGGTATGATTGCGCCTTTCGGTCACTCCATTTTGCTCAGGATTACCTGGCATATTGAACTGAGCCACTATTCCAACCAATTCCATATGCCTAACAAACAGACCATTTTCTTGTCCTGTAACCCCATGTCTACTATAGGATTCCCCTCCCATGTTAGATCTAACTATCTTTATTGATTTTTTCAATTAGTTCTCAACCTTAGTCTTGAAGATCTTGAACTTATCAAGAACTTCAGACTTTTCCTTAAGTAAGAACACATAGCCATAGCGGGAATAATCATCATTAAACGTCAAAAAATATCTAGCTTTACATAACATGATTGTATAGGGACCACTAATGTCTGTATGTATGAGGTCCAATAAACCAGAAGTATGAGTTGACCCCTTTTTCTTTATCTTGGTCAATTTACCCCTACAACATCGATACATGTTTCTAGATCACTGAAGTCCAGAATTGGGAGAACGTTATCCTTTATCAATATCTTAAACTTCTCCTTGGAAATGTGGCCAAGACGTTTATATCACAACATATACAATGTTTCCTTTATGAAGGCTCTTTTTTGAGTAACAAGTTGGACAACATAAGAAGAGGCATACATTTCATTAGGAATAAGACACATTCTATATAATCTGTAGGATAAGAAGACAGTTCCAATATATCTTGTATTGATATAAATATTTAAAACTGAAGTATCAAATACAAAACGATAAACTTCTTTATCCAAAACTGATACAGAGATCAAGTTCCTTCTAAAAGATAGTATGTATAATATATCTCGTAAAACTAATACAAACCCCATAACAAGGTTTAATCCTACATCTCCTGCATACAAAACATCCACCTCCTCATTGTTGCCAACCATTAGCTTCTCCTCTCCTTTAGTCAGCCTTCTCTTGGATTTGAACCCCTGCATTGTGGAAACAATAGGTTAGAAGCTCCACTTTCTAACTATCAAAAACTTGATATGGTTATAGCTACATTGGATTCATGAATCATATAGGCCGAGGAGTTATCTGATAGTTCCTGCTTAACCTTTCACAGCTTGTACTTCTTGAAATCAGCCTTCCTATGCCCTTTATTCTTACAGAAGAAGCACCTCATACCTTTTATGTCATGTGACCCCTTAGTAATGTTGGACTGTCTAGTCTGAATCTTTAGAGAGGGCTTGAGTTTTTTACTATTACCCTTAGGCTGTTGGGACTTAGCCTTCCTCCTAACTTTGGCAGCTACAAACATAGTTGTATGAGGAGAACTCTTGATCTTCTTCTCAGTTGTAGCACACCAGAAAATCAAGGCATTGATGTCCCAAGTCTCATCTTGAGAGATGTACAAGGTAGCTAACATCTCAAACTCACGAGGAGAGTATTTAGTGCCTGATGGACTATGAGATTATCAAGAATTGGTACATCAAACGCCTTTAGCCTAGTCTGAAGGTATACCATCTTGATAATGTACTCTCGAACGCTTCCTTCTTTCATATACTTTATGGAGAATAGTTCCTTAATCAAGGTGCTCTGCTCTACATGAGAAGACACCTTGTAGCTCTGGGAAATGCTATCCATAAACTCCTTTGCTATAGTCATATCCAATAATCGACTCAGTAGATGATCTAGGAAAGACCTCTTGATAATCAAATAGCACATCTTATTTAACCTCTTCCAGATCGTCATAACTGCTTTATTAACTTTCGAGCTAATATTTGTAAGTGGAGAAGGTCTCTCGATGTGCATTGCCATACTGACGTCAGTCATCTCCAATGCAAACTCCACATCCTTCTTCCACTTCTTAAAATTGAAACCATTTAAGGTCTCAATCGTGACAACATTGTTGCTTACAGAAAAGGTGACTGTATAATAGAAAAGACAACTTAAAGATCAGTACAAATGCAGGATAACAGTGATACTTAAAGCATTAAAGTACTATCTCTATTGAGAATTTGATCACACATATTATGAAATACATTTGGGCTAAATACATAACATATGTAATTAGACCCCCCGCATAAAAGCGATCAGAGTACAAACCATTAACTCTCATGACACTACTAATTTTGGGTGAATAGATCATTTAAGCAACGGTTTTCCTCAATCTAATGCCTTTATGAATATCTTAAAGCCCTATACAAGGGCAATATCTTTGGGCAGAATAACCAAATATAAGGCCAAAGATATCTCCCAACATGTGAGCAAAACAATCTAAAATACTAACTTAAAAGGCCACTTTGGTGACTACATTCTCATCAGTACCCTAGAAAGTTCACAAACATAAGGGATACATCTTTCTGTCATCCTCATATTCTACATGGGCATAATATATGTGAAAATCGATTGTAATTGTAAAAACTAGATTTACAATTAAATAATCACATACTGATACTAAAAACAGCATCTTTAAACTTTATTTGAGACTTTTATATTTAAAAAACTCAATGAGAGTGACTATCATATTTTTCCGAATATTAAAACTACCGCATAAAACATAAAACTTTAAGCGTCTCCCTTATGTATAGTTCAGAGTACAAAAATGCACTCAAAATTAGCTTTAAAAAGCTTTAAAACTTTTTCGGTGTCCAATTACCAACGTAATAAATCCAAAAAATTTTTAAAATCACTTAAAAAATTTCCCGACCTACAAATTCACCCAAAAGGACTCGGGACACCTTTACAGAAATTTTGAAAATTTTCTTTTTTTTTCCTTAACATCAGCATGATGTCAACATATTGTAGAGCTAACGTTAGTGCATCATTGTGCGCTAATGTCAACAGGCGTTAGCCTGCGAGTGAGTGAGGGGCACGCGTGCGCTGCACGCAAGGGCACAAACGCGTGTTAGATGCGTCGCATCTGGCGTTTGGGTAGCACGTGCCCCCCACGCTCACATGTGTGTTTACTGTATGGCGCGTGTGTTGCATGTGCCGCCACGTGTCTTGATCTTTGTCGTCCACACGTCCATTCCACACTTGTGGGAGAGCGCGCCATGTGAGGTGCGTGCATTCACACACCACACGCATCCCTCAACCCGTGGAGCCACTTGGTGGCATGCCATTGCACGCACCATCCGTACCACCACTCCCATGGTATTGTAGCATTGTCGAGCGCATGCGCCTGACAGTGCATCACCCTCCGACGGGAAGGGCAGTTTTTTGGGACTCGAGATCCAAATTTTCACTCTTTTGCACCTGTTTTTTAGCCATTTTTATAATTAGCCGTATGTATACTATTTTTACATAATCATATACGCAAAATAATCAAAAAAACGAATCAAAAACTGATGAAAACCATATTGAATGAAAACTAAAAAACCTTCGTTTTTAGCAACCCGATCATGTAACCGCTTTGATACCACGTGTAACACGTAAGATAGATTTTATTATGTTTCCCGGATCGTTCATGAAAGGGTTAAAAACGAAGGAAATGCGGAATACCTGATTTCAGTTCTATTTGATGTTTTAAAATAATTTCCAAGGCTAAAACGAGCTCTAATCTCTTGAAATATTCACGGAATGTGATCACCGACATTCGATTAACACCTTTCTTTAGTTTTCTTAAGACGTAAGTACTCTTAACAGGTCGGAGGATCTGTATACTTGCGAATTACATAAGCAACTGAAGGAGATCTTAACTTTTATGTATAACTTCTATATCGGGTTACTTCATCACAAGCTTAATATAGGTCCGGTCCACATTAATCAGAATCTATTTTTCTCCAAGATTTTAACCTATTAATATAGATTATTTATTGGGTCACTTTATTATCTCTGTTTAGATCAAATTATGTAACTTAATTGATAAATTATTTTAAAAAATAAATAATATAATTAATAATTGTCGACTATTATAAAGAAGGACAAAATTGCCCAACGAAAACGGGAGACCAAAGCATATGAACCTCGGAACTTATGTTTCTAGTTGATAGCCATATGTTTCACTAACCATATTCAGTACAGCTTTTAGTAGGGTCGACTTGTTTTCTCCCGTTGGAAACAAGCTTGTTTTCTTTTTAATTCTTTGTTGATAATTAACATCTACTTCCTAAAGCGTTCATGTCAAAAAGGGAACATACATTAGTGGTACAAGATTTCTGTGTCAACCCAAAAACATAATTTAAAAATTATTATTTTAAAAGATTTTATGATTATTATAATTTATATAGGTTAATTTATGTCTATATATGAATAAATAATTTATGATCAAATAGTTAAATTTAGTTTAGAATACGAACCGTTAAATATGTTGTGAGACTATTTTGGCTACGTCAGTAAGCGAAGCGGGAGTTTGTGCGGGGCAACGCACGTGTCCTGGCCTTCCGAGAACTTAATTATTGGCGCTGCTGATATCACAACAATTTTATAAGTCGATTGATATAATGTTAGCTGCAAAAGAAGACGGAGTTCGTCAGGTAATAATAATTGTGTCCGACAATATTATAGCAATCAGCCACTTTATCTGACTCTATGTATAGTAAACACAGTTATCTGACATAAAATTGACGAGCTGAACTGCTCACCCTGTCTTCCCAACTGACTATATTTCAAAACACTGAACAAAAAGAACGCAGAACTTTTGGTGGATTCTGCATAGTGGGGCGCACGAGCTCTTCAAAACTATAATGAAAAATGAAGTAATGAACAACCTGACCTGCATATGGCCTACTCTACACAATCTGGTTGCAGGAACGACTCTTGTAAGTAAGGGTTGGAAGGTATAAAAAGAGCATAACACCCAAGATGAATTCACATCCACAAGTCTAGTATATAGAATTGAATAAGTTAGTTGGTCCTCCCGCAGGTCCCGGAACAAAACTTTAATCTCTAAGTGCACTGCACTGGCATACGTGATCTCACTTGCTACACGTATTTACTTCATGTTAAAAAACCACATTGCCACATGAAGTAAATACGTGAGTAGAAGGCATTGTAGGATACTTGGCAATTACTCCTCCAATCCGTATTGGTTTCTTCGGTGGGTCCTGGAAGGGAATCCTCGCCAAAGATAGTGCCTGTGACAGTCGGTTGCTAAAAATGTTATTGATCATCTGATGTAATTACACGGCTCTAGCAAGTTTGATTCATTAACTTGAGCATCTAAGTCCATTTATCAACACTATATTCATTTGATCCATCAATATTCAAGGCCTTTGTCAGTTGAGATACAAGGATAGAATCCTACAAGATTACATCCGTGACGATCCGCTGGTTTTCATAAATGGAGTTGGTTTCATATTAAATAAAACTAAGAGGAATTATTCATTTATGGACACGATTTGAGAGCATATATATTATCTAAAAACATTTATTTCTTTATTATATTATAAGACCCTCAATTCATGGAGCTGAGGAACTTCATTACAGCATTTTCCTTGATTTAGATACTACATAAGAGGACATAAACACACAAGTGTCTTTATCAGGAAGTCTTCAAATTTTAGGTTGGTTTTTCTCTTATACTTAGTAGAAAAATGACTAATTGCATGGGTGAATATAGAGGAAGCTCAAGGAGTAATGCGGAGTTTGATCTTTGATCCCTTGGAATGGACAGACTTGTATTTAACCAGTAGAGACCGACAAGTAACTTCATATGATTCAAGTCATTTATTTCCTTTCTCATTAAATTTCAGTCACTAGGACTATCATAATATTGTCAAGGAATTATGGTCTGGTCATCTTTCTTTCTAATTAATCTTTAAAACTTGACTACAAAAGTTTATGAGCTACATGTGGGAGGGAAAGTTAAAAAGTGGTCCCAGGAAACAGAAACATTGTTCTTGCCAAGGTCTCGAGCGAGCAACCAACGTAAGAGACTAAAAGGGACAAACAAAGACCACATATTTCTCAGGAATGTAAGAGCTACCAGGGACCTGCTTCTTAAAGGCCAGCGACCTCATGACCCTGCTATCTTTACGATTTTGCTAGAAGAGAAACGACAAAAAAATTAGTTATCATTTGCTCACGATTTTTACCAATTGGGCCATGCAATGCAAGTCTGTCAGTATAGTCAGGAAAAAAGAAATCACGGTTTATACCACGAGCTGGAGGTCACAGTCTATCTGACGAACCAGAGTACTCTGAGCATTCATTGTATCTACCCTTCGTCGTAAAAGTGTGCAGCTGTATCTCTCTTCTACACCACAAACTTGTATTGGCCAGAGTAGGTATCTTCGTTCAAATACTAGGCTTTCTGTGGACTACATTACAAGTTGCCATTTTCCTGCTAAAAAATTGTTGTCTGGCTGTTGTAAAAATCATACCTAATCATTTTAAAGTGCAACTGTTTTCCAGTTATCCGTGAACCATCTTCGACTTTACTTTCCACTTCAACCGTAGGACATTTTTTGCCAGACTCTTTCAGATTTCAATGTCTACATCTAATCATATCACTTGCATTTACAGATAGAAATATACTCCAGGGCGACCTATGATTTGTTCAACAATCTGAAGTTTATAGATCATTCAAACAATTGAAGCTAGCTGCTTCTCTACGTAATTATGATACATAACAATTTAATGGAATGAAATAGGTTAGCCATGCTGGCTTATTTCATTTTCTTTTTAACTTAATGTATGCATAACTAGAGTCTTAGTTACACATCTTAGATCGAATGTGAAAGGGAAAAAAATAAAGAAATGTGAAAACACCTCATTTCGGTTTCATAACTTTAAACGAGCTTTTCGAAACCGAAATGAGCACTATTCCACCGACACCTTCACGAGAGTTGCTTACAAAGATGTAATTAACGTCTTTCTGTAACTTTCTTAATATTTGAACCTCTAAATAGGTCAGAATATCCGTATGTTTATGATTTGCTTAAACAATTATAAGAGACCTCAACTTTATATTTCTAGCATCCATATCAAGCCTCCCGTATAACACGGGTTCGATTCATACTGATTAAAGTCTATATTTTCGCTGGACTTTAGCCCACTAACCCGGATTCTTTGTTGGATCATTTTATTATCTTTATCTGAATCAAACTTGAGTAGCTTAACCGATAAATTATTTAAAAACGTTAGAATGTAATTAATTTTTTCAACCCCCATGTGAAAATATCTAGCATTCTTCTCCTTGGACAATAACTAATTACAATAGTTGTTACAAATGTAAAACTAATTTAAAATACAATTGAGTCACTACATAGGTCGACCATATTAAAAAAACTAGTTGATCCAAAGAAAATAAAAGTCCATCATTCTGTCCCACAAGGTTTTCGATATAAAAAAATATCAAATATATGTGTCATGTGTGACACAGATCCAATACAGTCACGCATATCTAATGCCTCACTAGGATGAATAAGAAAATAGAGAGTGAGTAACTATGATGATACCTATATGATCTGAAATGTATCATCTTTTCATTTGTAGGTTTCAATTCCTCTGAACTCTATATTAAATAGTATTAGAGAAATTCGTTCTCTTATTGAATGTTAAACCGCATTAGAGAAAACTTGTTTTCTCTGACTGAATGCTGAATGACCACGTTAGAGCATTTATGAGATCAAACACTATTTCCCTATGTCATGTCAAAATTCATGGATTTACATATTAAACTGTATGTGTCCTAATGACGTATGCCCATGTGTGTGTGTGTGTGTGTGTGTGTGTGTGTGTATAATGACTTCTAAAATGCTTAAGATGGACACAAATCTTACGACTTTCACCTGTATTATGACAATATATATAGCAACATGTATGAATGAGAACAAAATGATGATCATCTTTATTAATAACACAAACTATCATAATCCTTATATAAATGTATAAGGAATAAATATAGTGATCCCTAATTAACAGTGTTTAAGGACTTCAACACACTCATATTGTATACATGTCTCTAAAAAACATCCGTGCAAAATCCTTTATCAAAGGATTAGCAAGCATATCCTTAGTCCTCAAATGCAAAATCTCAATGTCACATTTCTGTATCAATTCTTTTATGGTCAAATACTTAACCCCCAGATACTTAGAAGCAGCGATGTTCTTATTGTTGTTACTGGACGACACCGTAAATAGATTATTACAATATAACCGAATGAGTCTAGCCACTGAATCAACCACAGACAACTTAGAAATTAAGTTCTGAGCCAAATCGCCTGCATGCATAGTCAAAGAAATGACCAATGCCTACTTGACATTTTTTCACAATATTGCACCATCTACTATGTGAAGATGTAACCTGAAGTAGACTTTCTATCATCTGGACACATAGCAAAATCCAAATCTGTATACCCTATACTAGGTTAAGATTGTTGACCACTTAGAATGTTAAGATATAATCCTTAGTTTCCTTTAAATATCTCAACACTCCTTTATATGTATTATAGTTGTCTATTCCTAAGTTAGTCAAATATCTACCCAATAGTTCAATAGCAAATGCAATGCCCAGTATAGTGCACACCTAAGCATACATCAGGCTACCAACCACACTAGAATAAGGCACATTCTTCATAGCCTCTCTCTCGAAATCATTCTTTGGACATTGTGCTAAAGATAATTTATAACCATGAGAGACAAGTGTTGCAACAGGTTTACAATAAGTCATATTAAACCTTTGGAGCACTCACTTAATGTATGCACTCTGCGAGAAGCCAAAGGAGTGTCGAGATTTGTCCTGAAGAATCTAAATAACTAGGACAAAAGATGCTTCACTAAGGTCTTTCATGTCAAAATACTTGGCCAAAAGTTACTTCACCTCATACAATATGGTCAAGTCATTTAATGCAAGCAAGATATCATCTATATACAATAATAGGAAGATAACTTTGCTCCCCTTGACTTTGTAGTACAAACATCTTTCAACTTTATTTTCCACAAAGCCAAAAGAAGTCACAACCTCATCAAACTTAAGGTACCACTGTCTAGAAGCTTATTTCAAACCGTATATCGATTTTCTCAATTTACAAACCTTGTCAGACTTTTCTTGATCTTGAAATCCTTCAGGTTGATCCATATAGACCTCTTCACAAAGGTCACCATTCAAAAAAGCAATTTTAGCATCCATCTGATGTAGCTCCATATCATAATGAACTACTATTGTTATGATCACTCTGAATGCATCCCTAAAGGATACAAGAGAGAAGGTAACATTAAATTCAACCTCGTCTTTATGAGTGTACCCTCTGATAACTAATCAAGTTTTAAACTGCTCAAATATACCCTATGTGTCATTCTTGGTCTTAAATAGCTATTTAAAATTGACGAGCTTGTAATTTTGAGGAAAATTAACTAGCTCCAATACCTTGTTATGTTTCATGGATTGCATCTCATCATTTATTATATCCTATCACAAATTTGCATAAGGTCTAAAAATAGCCCCTAAAAAGTAGCTGGATCTGCAATATGTCCAATATCATAGTCCTATTCTCCCAAATAGACTATGTAATTAGATAGAATAGCAGGTCATCTCAATCTAATGGATCTCCACAACTACATTGATTTTTATACCTTAAGAACCTTTGTTTGTATAGGTATGGGTTCCTATTCTTGTACAGACATGATACTAAGACCTTGATCCACTAATTTAATTGTATGAGTGGCAGATACGAAATAACTATAATATTCATCATGTTGTTATCTAAGGGTGAGAAGGACCATCCTCATCAAAGACATCATATTTAAAAAACTTAGTTGTTTGTGATTCTACAATTTTAGACCCTCTTTCTCTACAGTAAAATATCTAACCTTTAGGGTGGTTGAGATATCTAACTAAATAGCAAAGAGTAGAAAGAGTATGCAATTTACTTTTTTGATGATTATACAAGCATATCTCAGTAGGGCAGCCCTTTCATCCTTTCGAGATCTTAAAGGATGTCTTTGACACTTACTTGCTCAAGATTTTGTTAAGTATATATAATGCATTCTTGATGGTTTCACACCAAAGATAATCAGGTAGGTTAATCTTTACTCTACATTGACTTTATCATGTCCTTTAGGGTGTGGTTACGCCTTTTGGTCACACCACTTGCTGAGGACTACCTAGCATAGTGGATTAAGTTACTATTTCATATATCTAACAAACGAATCTTTTTCTTGTCTAGAAACCCCATGTTTGCTATAATACTCTCTTCTATGGTTAGATATGACAATCTTGATAGATTTTTCCAATTAGTTCTCCACTTCAACCTTAAAGATCTTAAATTTCTCAAGAACTTCAACCTTTTCTTTAAGTAAGAACATGTAACTATAAAGGGAATAATCATTAATAAATGTCATAAAATATCTCGAATTGCACAAGGTTATCTAAGGTCCATTGATATCCACATGTATGAGATCCAATAAGCCAAATGCTCAAGTTAACTTCTTTTTCTTTATTTCGGTCAACTTACCTTTGCAATAGTCAACATCTGCTTCCGGACCCTCAAAATCTAAAGTGAGCATAATGTTATCCTTTATCAATCTCTCATCTCTCTCTCTCTCTCTGAAATTGTGGCTTAAGTATTTATGTCATAACATATATGATTTTTCCTTAATCAGAGGTCTTTTTCCGAGTAAATTGTTCAACAATTTATGAAGAATCATACATCTCATAGGGGTAAGACACATTCTATACAATCCATATGACAAGAAGGCAGTACCAATATTTTTTGCATTAAAGGATAACTGTACAACAGAAACATCAATGACAAAATGATAACATTCTTTGTCTAACATTGACATAAAATCAAATTCCGTCAAAAAGATAGTATATAAAATATGTCATGTAATACAAGAACAAATCCCATATCGAGGTTTAAACATACATTCCCTAAATACATTACACTAACTTCTTCATCGTTGCTAACCATCAATTTCTGCTCCCTTTTATTTAACTTTCTCCTGGACATGAACCCCTATATCATGGAGGCAACATGATTAAATGCTCTACTATCTAGCTACCAAGAACTGGATGTGGTTATAGTAAGATTAGATTTATGAATCATATAAGCCAAGGAGTTACCTAACAATTCCTGTTTTTCTCTCCAGGATTTATATTTCTAATAATTGGACTTTTTATGTCATTTCTTCTTGCAAAAGAAGCACCTTATATTCTTCACATCTTATGAACCTTTAACAATACTAGACTAACCAGTATGCATATTTAGAGAGAATTTGGGTCATTTATCTTTAAACCTTTAAGACTTGACCTTTCTCTTTCCTTTGGTTGATGCAAATAAGGCTGTATAAGGAACATTCTTTAGTTTCTTCTTTTCTGCAACACAACGGACAATCAAAGCATTGATGTTTGAGTTATCATAGAAAAATATCTTACACTCAAGTCCTGCTTAGTCATCATCCACTAAAATCTTGTGTTTGAGTTAGCTTAAGATTGTCAGTCAAGGTGAAGTAATCATAATCAGGGGCGGACTTAGAAATTTTTTTAAATGGGGGCAAAATTTTATTAAGGACAAAATTTTATTTTTAATAGAGGCAAAATTTTAATAAGAGTAAAATTTTATTTTTTTTA